>CAJPEX010002551.1:23450-38155 GCA_905338405.1 Notodromas monacha
CGAGTGACAAGGGAAATGCATCAGGTGGACGGGAAGATTTCCGGTTCGATCTGTTCTCACGGACGTAAATTTCTTTCTCTCTCTCTCAATTTTTTATATTTATTTTTTTTATTTCCTTGGGACAGATCCCGAACTTTGATACAATGTTGCGGTTCGTCGCATTTCGAGATTCGGGCTGATTTATGCGAGGGGCAAGGCTTGTTTTGCATGAAATCGCGGCGAAGGAAACGTTTCGTTAAAATTCCCCTCCCCCCCCTCAACAGACTGTCTTTTTCTTATTATTTTTCAGAGTCTTTCATCACTGGTTGGATCATCATAGACTCGTCTTTCTTTCTTTTTTTTTTCTTTTTTTTTTGGTTTTCCTTCAGGGCTTCGTCCTTGTTATCGAGTCGAGTCATCACGCGCTTTTTCGCTCGTTGGCCAGTTTGTCGCCGAGAAACAAATCGAATAGGTTTTCTCAACTTTATTTTTTCTTCATGTTTCAACAGACCCGGGACTTGATGAAGAAAGTTGATAAAATAAAGTTATACCTTCCTTCCGCCGTGGGAACAGGAAAGCCCGCGTGAGCAAGATGTTTTGTCCCCTGGTCGCTTTGCAACATGTGCGGGAATTCGACGAGGAGAAAAGGATGTTTCCGAGTCATCGAACATTCCTTTTTTTTCCTTTTCTTTTTTGCCCTTATTATGACATAAGAATTTTTTTTCTTTTTCTAAAGAGAATGATGAAGTCTTTATACTGACAGTATATGTTGAATTTCATGACACCACCCCAGTAAATGCACAAAAAAAATCTTGGAGCTTTAATAATAGTTAAACCCCCGCTTATATTATAGCGGTGTTCGATTTTGTGCCGAGATGGAACGACGTATATTTTTGTTTGTTGGAGATTTAATTTAAATTTTACCCGGGATATATCAGTACTGTATATATGCAAAGGGAAAATCTTGAGTAGTGTAGACGGCAGATGATATTTTTTTCAGAGTTTTATATAATATGATATCTTCATCTTTCCCCCCTCCATCCCCTTTCGTCAGGACGAGGAAATTTCGAAAACTTGGAAGTTTTCTTATTTAGGAAATCTGGTAAGAAAGTTTGATTTTTAGGTCTGTGAAGCTTTATTTTCTGTTTTTTTTCTTTCTTTTCTTACAAGTTTCGAGTAATGTGGATGATTTTTCGATTAAGGTGTGATGCATGAGACGTCAGTTTGTTCTATAGGTTGATTCTTTTTTTGTTATTTTCGTCCATAATATTCCTTTGGGATGAAAATTTGTAAATTTACAAATATCGTTAATTTAAATTTGCGATAAGAAGAGGAGGAATGAAATTTTGACGATTTACAGCCCAATATTAATCGTTCTAGTTTCAAAAGTTGTGAGAATAAATATGTTTGATGTTCTGAAATGGAATGTTTTAAGAAAAAACCCGCAAAATTGGAGCATTTGAAAATGAAGAAAAAATTGAACGTTATCACTTATTTGTGTCAATTCTTCGAGAAATGATGAAAAATCACAATAAATACAATTTTTGTTTGTGTATGCTTCTTTTCGTAAGTTTCCGTAGAAGCGGCGTTTCCCCCCGAGAAACTTGAAGCAGGTTCGAATTTTTTTAATTTGAAATGCTTGAAATGTTTAAATGCAGTTATTTGGAGTCAAGAGATGTTTAATTCTAATGCGGATGAGCTTTCCTGATGCTGGGTTTTTTGTGGATAATAATGCGAATACCATTGGGTCTGATATGCAAAGAATGAAGCCACTTTCAACGTATCTTAACCACATGTAAGTCTTGTATTTTAAATATAAAAAATTATTATTATTTCCTCAAATGCATCAGCCAGGCAGCAGGCAACGAGATTTCAGACACTAAATGTCACGGTAAAAAAATCTTTCAAAGGTTTCAAGTGGACTGATGGTCTGAAATTTATAATTTCTTGTTGGAAATCCAAACATCCTTGTCACGTGATAGATCCTTCCTGCAATAAGACAAATATAGAAAAATTTGAAAAATATGCCAGCTTCAATCATGCCATTTGAACCTTACATATAACCCAGAAAGGGTGTTAGGTACAGACCTCTGTTGAACTCATTTGTTGGGAAAGGTATTTTATTAAGTCAGAATTACACATTTTTGTTTTCCCCGAAACTGCTAATGTATGATATGTGTGGAAGAAACAAACCGACAAATAAATTCACATAAGCAACACTTGAACAAAGTTTCCCAATAAGAAAGAATACTTGAGTTCAAGATATTCTTATCAAAGTTATCTGGTTTTATTTTAATGAGTAAAATCTCCAACACTGCTAAAAGAACTTAAATATTGATTCATGTTTTTTTTTCTTTTGAAGGCGGGGAGTAAATCTTTATTGATAGCTACATCATGTTTACATTTTTATTCTTTTTAGGAAAGCAATTGGAAAACCACTCATTCTAATGAATATTGAACAATTTTTATAGCAGTTGGCCAACATTGTTTCTCCCAGAACTTTTGACAAAAAATTTCATGATGAATAATTTGCTTATGCAGGTGGTGCCTCGAAATTTGACTCTAGTCTTTTACTGAACCAGGATCAAATCGCAAATTGGTCACATTGCGAGACACTCCCTGAAATTCAAAAATTTAAGTACAAAAAGGCAAAAAATGGCCAAAGCTGGTTGAATTGCGGGGCAAGGGTCAAATTGTAATTCAACCTCCCTGAAAATTTGACCGCTGAATTGTGGGAGGTCAAATTTCAAGGTACCACCAGAAGCAAAATGTATCAAAACCTACTTCTGCATATACTGAATGTAAAAAATCAAAGATAACCATCAGTACAATCATTCAAGCAGTGACAACTTCTTTAATACCTTGTCCTACTTTTCCATTTTCATACTTACAAATTTACATGTTGAGTTCGAAAAGAATCTGCAAATCTCCTTTAAAAAATCAAAGCAGCTGCATTAAATATTAATATCAATGAAATGGGCATCTTGAGGAAGTGGTTCTGATGGGATGACGCATAAACAAATGAGCTGTCGTCATAAAAACCAAACTGCCATACAGGACCAGACCCAAAAGGTATATTTCAAGATTTTCAGTAAAATATGATAATTGTGTTTTATGCTTACATATATACCTAAGTTTTGGGGATAACTATATGCACAAACTGTATCCCAGTAAAAACAATTGTCCAATCTACTTCTTGGGGCAGTTGCTTCTGAACATCTGCTGTTGCAACTTGGAAAATAGGGAAGGCCTGATGCATGGGGTTGCATATCTTTAAAAATGATCAGCTGATTACCTTCAGCAACATATTCACAGGTTAACCTTTTGGAACTGCTCAAAAAAGTTTGCATCTGACGGAACATGTGGTGAAATCTTGTCACAAGAAAGCCAAATCTTTTTTTTTACGATAAAAACTCATCACATCAAATTTTTATGAAATTTGTGTCTTTGCAAGTTTGAATGATAGTTTCTTTTGAACAAGCATTTTAATTAAATTCATTTTTAATTGATTCTTCAGCGTTTTTTCATTCAGTGGGATCCTGTAAAAAAAATAATCTGCCCATGTATTTTTTATATTAAAGAATTCTTGTACAGAAGTACCGTAATTCAAAATGTGGTTTAATTCAAGTAATGCTGAAAAAATCATTTGAACCATTCCAATCACAACATTTCCTTGACAAACCTGTTTATTTCACCAGGTTTCCACTATGAGATTTTGAAAATAAAAAGCTAGTACAGTATAACATCAAAGTTTTTCTAAAGCTTCACATTGATGAATTTTTCAAATCTAAAAATTTTGAGTCTAGAAGAGACCCCTTTATTTTGTATTCCCCTAAAAATTCCGATTTTAAAACTCAAAGCTTGCCAAAGTTGATGCCGTCTTGGTCTACATTTTTTTTTTGGAAAATGTGTTCAACTTGTTTTTTATACTGTAAACAGCTTTGTTGTGGATTATTCCGCCGTGGGAACAGGAAAGCCCGCGTGAGCAAGATGTTTTGTCCCCTGGTCGCTTTGCAACATGTGCGGGAATTCGACGAGGAGAAAAGGATGTTTCCGAGTCATCGAACATTCCTTTTTTTTCGTTTCTTTGTTGCCCTTATTATGTCGTAAGAATTTTTTTCTTTTTCTAAAGAGAACGATGAAGTCTTTATACTGACAGTATATGTGTTGAATTTCATGACACCACCCCCGTATATATGCACTGATGAGTGTAAAAAATTCTTGGAGCTTTGAAATTTAAATCCCCGCTTATATTATAGCGGTGTTCGATTTTTTTAACCAGGGGAAACAACGTACAGTATATTTGTTGTTGTTGGAGATTTGATTTAAACTCCACCTGAGATATGTCAGTATATGCATGGGACAAGTTTTGAGTATAGTTTAGACGGCAGATGATATTTTTTTCAGAGATTTACATAATATGATATCTTCATCTCCATCCATCCCCTTTCGTCAGGACGAGGAAATTGCGAAAACTTAGAAGTTTTCTGATATGTAGTACATCTGGTAAGAAAATTTTGATTTTTAGGTTTGTGAAGCCTTATTCTCTGGATTTTTGTCTAACAAGTTTCGAATAATGTGGATGATTTTGCGATTAAGGCGTAATGCATGAGACGTCAGTTTGTTCTATAGGTTGATTCTTTTGTTTCTTTCGTCCATAATATTTCTTTGGAATGGAAATTTTTACATTTACAAGTATCATTAATTTAAATTTGCGAGAAGAACAGGTGGAATATAACAGCTCAATATTAACCGCTCTTACGTCTTGTTATTTAGAAGTTGTGAGAATAAATATGTTCGATGTTCTAAAATGGAATTTTTGAAGAAAAAACACGCAAAATGTCAGCATTTGAATGTAAAGAAAAAATTGAACGTTATCACTTATTTGTGTCAATTCTTCGAGAAATGATGAAAAATCACAAGAAATAAAATTTTTGTTTGTTTATGCTTCTTTTCGTAAGTTTCCGTAGAAGCGGCGTTTTTTCCCCGGAAACTTGAAGCAGGTTCGAATTTTTTTTAAATTTGAAATGCATATACTGTACTTGAAATGTTAAAATGCAGTTTTTTGGAGATAGGAGATGTTTAATTCTAATGCGGGATGAGCTTTCCTGATGTTGGTTTTTTTATAGTAATGCGAATACCATTGGGTCTGAACGTCTGATACGCGAAGAATGAAGCCACTTTCAACGCATCTTAACCACATGTAAGTCTCGTATTTTAACTATAAAAAATATTGCCATTTCCTCAAATGCATCAGCCAGGCAGGCAACGAATTTTTGGATCCTAAATGTCACGGCAAAAAAATATCTTTCAAAGGTTTCAAGTGGACTGATGGTCTGAAATTTATAATTTCTTGTTGGAAATCCAAACATCCTTGTCACGTGATAGATCCTTCCTGCAATAAGACAAATATAGAAAAATTTAAAAAATATGCCAGCTTCAATCGTGCCATTTGAGCCTTACATATAACCCAGAAAGAGTGTTAGGTACAGACCTCTGTTGAACTCATTTGTTGGGAAAGGTATTTTATTAAGTCAGAATTACATGTTTTTGTTTTCCCCGAAACTGCTAATGTATGATATGTGTGGAAGAAACAAACCGACAAATAAATTCACATAAGCAACACTTGAACAAAGTTTCCCAATAAGAAAAAATACTTGAGTTCAAGATATTCTTATCAAAGTTATCTGGTTTTATTTTAATGAGTAAAATCTCCAACACTGCTAAAAGAAGTTAAATATTGATTCATGTTTTTTTTTCTTTTGAAGGCGGGGGAGTAAATCTTTATTGATAGCTACATCATGTTTACATTTTTATTCTTTTTAGGAAAGCAATTGGAAAACCACTCATTCTAATGAATATTGAACAATTTTTATAGCAGTTGGCCAACGTTGTTTCTGCCAGAACTTTTGACAAAAAATTGCATGATGAATAATTTGCGTATACAGGTCAAAAAGGTGGTACCTCGAAATTTGACTCTAGTCTTTTACTGAACTAGGATCAAATTGCAAATTGGTCACATTGCGAGACACTCCCTGAAATTCAAAAATGTAAGTACAAAAAGGCAAAAAATGGCCAAAGCTGGTTGAATTGCGGGGCAAGGGTCAAATTGTAATTCAACCTCCCTGAAAATTTGACCGCTGAATTGTGGGAGGTCAAATTGCAAGGTACCACCAGTAGCAAAATTTATTAAAACCTACTTCTGCATATACTGTATGTAAAAAATCAAAGATAACCATCAGTACAATCATTCAAGCAGTGACAACTTCTTTAATACCTTGTCCTACTTTTCCGTTTTCATACTTACAAATTTACATGTTGAGTTCGAAAAGAATCTGCAAATCTCCTTTAAAAAATCAAAGCAGCTGCATTAAATATTAATATCAATGAAATGGGCATCTTTAGGAAGTGGTTCTGATGGGATGACGCATAAACAAATAAGCTGTCGTCATAAAAACCAAACTGCCATATACAGAACCAGTCCCAAAAGGTATATTTCAAGATTTTCAGTAAAATATGAGAATTTTGTTTTTTGCTTACATATATACCTAAGTTTCGGTGATAACTAGATGCAAAAACTGTATCCCAGTAAAAACAATTTTCCAATCTACTTCTTGGGGCAGTTCCTTCTGAACATCTGTTGCAACTTGGAAAATAGGGGAGGCCTGATGCATGGGGTTGCATATCTTTAAAAATGATCAGCTGATTACCTTCAGCAACATATTCACAGGTTAACCTTTTGGAACTGCTCAAAAAAATTTTGCATCTGACGGAACATGAGGTGAAATCTTGTCACAAGAAAGCCAAATCTTTTTTTTACGATAAAAACTCATCACATCAAATTTTTATGAAATTTGTGTCTTTGCAAGTTTGAATGATAGTTTCTTTTGAACAAGCATTTTAATTAAATTCATTTTTAATTGATTCTTCAGCGTTTTTTCATACAGTGGGATCCTGTAAAAAAAGAATCTGCCCATGTATTTTTTTACATTAAAGAATTCTTGTACAGAAGTACCGTAATTCAAAATGTGGTTTAATTCAAGTAATGCTGAAAAAAATCATTTGAA
This sequence comes from Notodromas monacha, assembly GCA_905338405.1. Taxonomy (NCBI): domain Eukaryota; kingdom Metazoa; phylum Arthropoda; class Ostracoda; order Podocopida; family Cyprididae; genus Notodromas; species Notodromas monacha. The sequence continues at coordinate 30,497 of CAJPEX010002551.1, forward strand.
TTATTCCAATCACAACATTTCCTTGCCAAATCTGTTTATTTCCCCAGGTTTTCACTGTGAGATTTTGAAAATAAAAAGCTGGTACAGTATAACATCAAAGTTTTTCTAAAGCTTCACATTGATAAATTTTTCAAATCTAAAAATTTTGAGTCTAGAAGAGACCCCTTTATTTTGCATTCCCCTAAAAATTCCGATTTTAAAACTCAAAGCTTGCCAAAGTTGATGCCGTCTTGGTCTACATTTTTTTTTTGGAAAATGTGTTCAACTTGTTTTTTATACTGTAAACAGCTTTGTTGTGGATTCTTGTTGTATGAGTCATTCTTCATTCCATGACTTGCTTTACAGTATTTCAAGCTTCTTCAATTATTCTCTAATAAACCAGAAGGACTACGTTTTGGTGATTTTAATTTTGTTGGGTTTTTATCGCATTTTTACACGCTTGAGCACATAATTGAATAAAATAAATTCCAACACAACTTTTCCAACCCGTTGTTACCTGAAAATTATCTCGCCAATTTCCTTTTCTCCCATTTTCTCACGATTACTCTTATTATGGCGTTTCTCTCTTACATATTGTTAGAAATTAATTTCCTCCGAATCCCTTTCCAAATATCTTTGACGTGTCGCTTCAGAAGGTCCACGAATAATAAATAAATAAAAATGGACGGAAAAATAAGATGGACGGAAGCTGGCCAACCCGCGGGTAAGATAAGCCGCGATGAGGAAAGCTAATAAAAAAAAAACTTTATTGAGAAACCAGTCGGGAGAGGGAATGCTACGCGTAAGGATAATCGAGATAAACTTAAATAGGGAAGATTTTGTTATAAAAAAATAGTATGAACTAGAAATAAAATAAAAAGATTGCGGAGAAGCTAGAGAAACAGAGGATGGAGTCGGCCATTTTACGCCCTCGTTAGCATTCCGCCGCTGCGGTGATTAATGTTGGCCGCACGCGAGTGACTTTTCTTTTTTTAATTTTCAAATTTTCCCGGGGCTCATTTTTATGATTTTTTTCTGCCTTCGACATTTTTTGTTGCATGTGAAAATGGTCGTTGTCGTGTAACGACATCCCAGATGCATAATGCCGGCTGAACATTTTGTCAGTTCTGTGTCTTTCACTGGGTTTCGTGTTCTTAAATGTTTCTCATTCGATGTACTTTTCTGGAAAGTAACTTGCAAAAGAGCATTTGCACGGCAGATAAATTTTAAAGGGAAATTGACGCACAAATCAAGACCAATATTCCAGCAACAATTTAAATTGGCAAATTACAAAACATTAACAAGCGAAAAAAACGTCTGTAAAATATCGAATATGGTAGCACTGTACTTCGCACTACAGTATAATCTCGTAAAATCAATTTTTATACGCGTATTTGCAGAAAAAGAAGAACCGAAATAAAATTTCTTCAAAGAAAACGGATTTAACAGAAAATGAGTAGAAACATTAATTACAGTTCTCAAAGAACAAACCGCGGCACGAAATAAATTTTAATTTAGTGCTTTATCCGAAGCAATGCAATATTTTTTCTTAAGAAAATATAGAACCGAAGCACAGATATATGGAAAATTATTAGAAATTAATTTGAGGTTTGACACAATATCACGGTATCAGAAATCAGCGTCTAAAATTTTTTTTTTACCTCAGGTTCGGTCAAGTTGAAGTCAGCAGTTTCGATCAGATTATTAATCTACCTCTTTCGCGCACTTTTTTTTTTCAAAACTTTCTCTGTTGTGTTTGATCAGTTTTCGAGATTTGCTCTTTTCATTCCTACTCTTTCGAGGTATAACCTCAAATTTCCGCTGATTGGGTAAATGTCTGGCTGAGTCTGTTTTTCCCCTTGCACGTGGTAGGGTTTTTTTTTTCTTTTCCTGGGGCCGGCCAGGTTCGACCAGCCTTGAACCCTGGTTCACGAGCTGATAAGAGAAGCAGACGAAGTACTTGTGCAAAAAGGGATTTTCTAGTTGGGTTCAATGACTATAAGATTCAGGGAAAAGATGTGATGCCTGTTTTGTTTATTTTTTCTGCGATGATTTTCTTGCGCAGTTTGATCGGTCTAGAACAAAAACATCTGCCACACTCATCAAAATGTAGATTGATGAATGCAAAATTGCGGGGAGATCATTTGGTAACTATAAGATATGGCTCGTAAAGGAATACAATTTTTAAAATTCCAATATTATGATAAAAGAAATTCGCATTAATTTACTACTTCTTCCGTGCGAAAAGAAAATTTTCTGAAATTGATTAAAAGAATCGGAGGAACAGTGCATGACAGTTCAAAATTCACGGATGAACGTAAAGATTAATTGGCAGGTTTTTGTACAACAAAATGCGACTTTATCAAGTTTTTAAATTTACGATTTCATGAATAAAAATGCAGTTTTGTGCAGTACTTTCTTTTATAGTGAATACAAACCTAAAAATTGGAAGCACAGTTCATTGGGATGCTACCGTGATGTAATTGATAACGCTTCATTCTCTACTTGAAGACAATCTACTCACAGGCACAGTCTTGGGAATATTTTTCTGCACCCATTAAAAATGAGGTCTTTGTGCGATGAATGCCTTTATAATGAGGGGCTCATTAATTATGCGTGATCCAGAGATGAATATTTTCTTTTTCTTGCCTTTTCCAGACACTCGAGGTTATTGAGCCGCATTTTTGCTGCTTATTTCAGTCCGCGAACAACGAGGGAAAGACACGTTTTGCAGTTGGACCAGTTCATAATCTGAGGTTCTACTGCGTTTCTCAGTCTCGAAAAAGCCGTTTTTTTTTTTTTTTTGAGATGTGGATATCCAGTCTGCTCCAAGGGATTTCAATTCAGAGTTTTATATTTATACTGATGAATGTTTTAAATCTTGTACATTTTTTTTTGGCGAGGAAGTGTGTGTGTGTGTGTGTGGATGTTCGGCTGAATGGCGCAAGATTGAAGAGAGGATCCAGGGTGAAGATTCAGTGAGGTCATGCATCCATCTTAGGAGACGGGATTAGGTGGATTTTAGTAATCCTAATACTGTCTGTTTAAGATGATCCGTTGACCCTCACGAGCGACGAGCAGCAGTGAAAAACCCCCGAATGACTCCACAGCAAAAAATATATGTACTCCGGCACGGAATTTTCGCCATTTATTTTTCGCAGAGGGAAACATTTTGCTGCGTTTTTTCTTTATCATTTCGGACTGAATAAAAAATTCACGATGATTAATCGATATTCACTTTGTTCCTTTTATTATCCGCGCTTAAAAGGAAATAAAACAATACTGCTGGCGGTTTTCCGTCCAGAAAGCGAAATCGGAGAGAAAAACAACGGCGAAGCAGGATATTAAGGATCGACCGAGTTTGTGCCAACATCGACAAACCTTGAAAGGTCAGGTTACTTTCAAACATTGAACAAAGAAAAAAATGAAGAAGAAGAGAGCAAAGGGTTTCATGAAGTGTCCTTCTTGTTAACTTGTCCCTCTGGTGGAATTTCAGGGCTTTTTGCGTGCCGGACAATTTTGAAAGTGCTTCTGTTGATAAAAAGTTTGTGCAATAGAAAAATTTCAATATGAGTATAGATTTTATTCATTTTATCAAGGCTTATTGGAAGTTTGGTTTCCGAAGTGAAACTGTATTTATCTATCCACCATCTCGATATGTTCCACAGAATAAAAGATATGTTTTTTTCATTTTCATACCTGTTTGAAAAAAATTAAAAGTTTCAAGTATGTTTGAATAACAAGTAAAGCAACATCGAATTTTATATACTGTATTCGTATCTCAGGTAATGAACGAAAAAGGGTTTTGGCTTAGATTGTTTACTTTTTATGTCATAAGCAAAATTCAAACGTATCAGAGGTCGTGATTGAAACAAAGAGTATACTTGAAAATGTTTTAAAAATTATTCGCTTGGCGCATAAAACCTTCAACACACGTCATGAATTTCCCCGAATTTAAAAAAAAATAAATTTTTACAATGTAAATTCTTCAACGAACAGAAAATTTCTGTACCTATATATGCAGTACTTCAAAAAATCATGAGCTAATAGAGTTCTTGTCCGTATGGGCTAGGTTGGCGTGATGGACACTTCACAAGGCAAAGCTGGCTTTTGCTGCTGCTGATTTTCGCGAAAAATATTCCTTTTCACACACACGAAAGCTTATCAAACAGCGCTATTTTTTCTCTCTCCAGTAACACCTGTTTGCCTTCATTCCCGGCCATCTGGGAAAGATGGAAGAAACGACACGCGATTCTGCTGCCTGCTAATCGATCAACAGATTTCAACCGTGAGAAACGAGTACTGAATTGTTCAGATTTTCAGATGTTTTTTTTCCTCGAATTACTAATGCATGAGTACGTTAAAATGAGTTCTGCCTTGCGTAGTTTTTTTTAATTTCCCGACGAATGTTATGACCCTGTGAGAATAAAAAACAGAAAATGGAAAACTAAATCGCGGTGAAGCTAATTTTTAAAAAGTGCAACTTTACCTCGGAATTTATCAAAATTGTTCAGTTACGGTATTTAATTGCTTCCCTCACCCCCCAATTGTTGAGCAAGTTAATTTTTCTGAAAATTTTTCAAAATTCTTGCACAAATTATCCTTGTATCACATATTAACAGATAATTTGTCCTTTTATATTCGAGTTTAAGTTGATCATTTTACCTACTATCATTCTTGAGTTGTAAAAATTTTTCACTGGGCATTTTTTTGACGTGCAATCCGCTCTCAAGATGTTCAACTCCAGTACGTTTCAGGCTATTTTAAATCTCTCTTGCTGTCGGAGATTCAAGATCTTTTTTGCGATAAATTTTGCGGCCCTTCAATTTTCATCTTCCATATCACCTCCCATATAGATTCCCAAGCGTTCTACTCACTTGCTGAATCCGTCACGGATATTTTTATTCCATTTATTTCTCAGCAGACACATAATAACAATTTAATTTTTTGAAACTAAAATACAAGATCAATAAATTTAATTTCAAGCAACAGTTTTTGCACAGCACGTCAGCATGGCGAAATTGTCAGATATACCATCCATATACGCTTCCAAATTCAGCAGAGCGAGGCGAGAAGAACCGAGCGCTCGCTTTTCGGTCACACCGTTAACCCGCAGAAAAAACATGGCGACTACCTGCGCTCATCAAAATGGCTTCCGAGCCCAGTCGCTCCTTTTCCTTCCCCTCTAGTAAACCGCGCCGCCGTCGCCGCCGGAATAACAAAAGAAAGAAACGAGGGAAGAAATGAAGCAAATTCTGCTCCGGCATGTCGAAAAACACTCACGGGGAAAACGAGTGTCGGGAAGCAGAAGGAATGATGACAACGATGCGGGAAGAAATGAAGAAACGAATCAGGATATGCGTGAAAACGGAGAAACGCTGTAAAAAAGAAGAAAGGATTCGGAGGAAGATTTGAAAAAGGTACCCCGAAACAGCATTGAAGAGGATCAGGGCAATGACGAGGATGTAAAAAGTTGAAAAAGAAATTGAGTGTATAGGAATGACACAGGACACGGATTTGGATATATAGTGACCAAGAAATAAAGAGGAGGATTAGTACTTTAGTATCAGTATATATGCGGACATACAATGACATGGATCGATATGTAGTAAGGAACAGAGAAACACAAGCGAAATGAGAGCGATGACAAGCTCAAAATATGAAATAGGATAGAGAAATGAAGGAAGAGGGAAAATATGACTAGGATGTGGCAAGCAACACAAAAACGCAGGCGCGCGGACGATGACGACGCAAGCACATGGGCAGCGATCAAGAAACAGAGGAAGATAAAAAAAATTAAGGATGTGTAGAGGGACACAGAAGTAAAGAAGAAGAAGAAGAAGAAGGTAATGATAATAAAAGCGACGTCGAACGGGAGCGCCGACAGTGATACAACGAACGTCAGCATTCCTGGATCAGGACGTTTATCGCCGCGGAACGATCGTTCCACAAGTCTCGGTATGCTATTCTTCGTGGGACATTTTACCTGAGAACCTATTTGATGTGGGCGGGGTAAAAATTATCATTCCCTCTCAATCCCTGCCAAGAAAATAAATATAAATGATTTCAACATGCCTCCTCGTTTTGTTTCCCAGTTTCTGAAAACACATATGTGCATTATAACCATTGGTCAGAAGATTTTGGAGAAATAATTGAAAAATGTCCCCAGCTCCTTTTTGCTGTCATTGATTTGGATGCTCTGCTTATTGTTGCATATATTGTTTCCAGATTAAGATCTTTCAAGGGGTCAATTACATATGTCAGGCCAATTGAAGCCTCATTTTTAAAAGGTCAGAGTCTGGATTTTGCAGAATAAGATGGTCCCCAACCCTTTCTTAAACTGTTTTTTTTTAAGGTGGACAAGTGCTTCACAATTTGATTGTAATCCATTGCATGGTATAGGGTATAATTGCAAAGCAGTTGAATTGCAAGACCATTTCAAATTCAATGTTTTCCACATCATCAAATTTGAGATTTTGAGCCTTTCTGCAGGTCAAATTGTGGGGGAAAAGACTGAATTGCAAGTTAATGTCCCAGCAAATTCAACTGTCAAATTGCAAGGTACCACCTGTATAATACCTTCTTGAGTCTTGTGCACCCTTCAGTAGGACATACACACATTTTTTTTTCTTCAAATTTTGGGACAAAAAAAGCAATACCCATCATGTAAAAGACAAATGCCAGCATTTTTGCCCATATTGAGTACAGTATTCTTATATGCAAAGGACAATGAAAATTGTACATTATACAAGTCAGATATGATGCATGCCAACTGTTTCTGTTTTTTTGCAACAAAGAGGGATTTTTGGAACAAATTTGTGCAATGCACAGAACTTTCCTAACCTTGATTTTTTTTAAAAAGGTGTGCATGGTATGCAAGTATATGCAGTAGCCAGTATCATATATGTTCTTTACTGGGAAAAACATTGTTCAATGTCATCAAGAACACCTAAAAAGTATTAATTCAATATAGGAATAAATAGGCTTATTTTTCTTCGCGCAGTCTACAGACTAATTTTCATCATGACAGACGTATTAGAATCGACAATGCACAATGAACAAAACACCATGTTTGCATGAAAACCATCATATAGTCAATAAATCACTTACAACACATGTTATTCCTTTTTCGATTCGGTTTATTCCTCCTTCTACGTCTTCCATCTTTTTTTCTCATTCATCTAGTCTTCAGAATAAACCACTTCTTATTCTCGGAGAAAAGGTGTCATTAGCCTTAACATGATCGGGTATTACTCAAATTGTCCGTCATTTGTTTGGATGTGATGATGATAGGATTCGCTGTGAAAATCTTTGCCTAAAGTACAGAATAAGTTATTCATGAAAATCAAGCCCAGCAACGAATGCGAACTGGAAAAGTTTTAATTTCTCCGAGGCATATGCATGGATGCGGTTTTACAATTGATCAGCATATACAGTATATTGGGCAATCTATCATATGCTGTAACTAAAACGGCTCTTTGGAATCCCACTGTTTCGTAAATTATTCGGGGAATCACGCAAGATGCCAGTGGTGCAAGCACATGCGAAGTGGAAAACAGGTGCATAAAATAAAAACTGAAGCTCCAAGATTGCATGAATTACAGGCGGTAGACAGTTTCCCAGAAGAACTCAGCTGTATAAGGGGACAAGTGAAAGCTATTCTATTATTGAATGTCTGCC
>CAJPEX010002552.1:0-12387 GCA_905338405.1 Notodromas monacha
ACTTGGACATTGCTGATAAACACAAGTTGAGGGTTCAGGACCCTTAGGCCGCAAACGGCCGATTGTGCTATAAACTTATTTCACTAAAAACCTGATATTTGTGCTGGGGTCTGAGGACCTCTCACAAACCTCTCTGAGCCAAATTTCAAGGGTTACTAAAAAATGACTTTTGAAGTTTTTGACTTAGGGAATAGGACCTGACTTGATAAGGTTGATAAATTAAATTTAGTTTCTGTTGTCATTTTGTTGAGACAAATATTCTCGTTATACTGTACTGCTCTGGAGTACCAAGTGAAAATGGAATTTGAAGAAGTTAATCTCAAATTTCCCCTAATAATTCAAAAAATTTAGCAGTCTTCTCAGTACAATTGTTATATTTCAATAATTTTAAAAGTGTCCCTAGTTCAAAAAATAGTATTTAATGAAATTTCCTAAAATTAAATGAATCATTCGCACGGATTTAGTCCCAAACTGGAGGCAACCGAATTTCAGTCAATTCCGGTGACAAGTGATCGGCATGAAAAAATAAATAAAAATAGTGAAATTGTTCGTCATTCTTTTGAGCAGATGTAAGACCTCTCAACAATGCCGATGATGTGAAAAGAGCAATTCCACTTCAGGAATGGGCCATAAAATAAAATATCTTGTGTCTCCAGGCACGCGTCAACAGTTCCGGGAATGCCTCGACATTCTTGCACCTGTTGCAGCTCCTTCTTGCTAGTTGAATAATAAAATAGGATACTTTTTTAAAGAAAAAAAAAAGAGTCGAAAGAATAGAGAGAGAAACGACTTTCTATAATTACGCCCAAAAAGATCCCCTGGTTTGATAGCCGTGAAAGGGGGCCATAGTTGAATAATAAAATAGGATACTTTTTTAAAGAAAAAAAAAAGAGTCGAAAGAATAGAGAGAGAAACGACTTTCTATAATTACGCCCAAAAAGATCCCCTGGTTTGATAGCCGTGAAAGGGGGCCCAGTTGGAATCGGATGAAAAAGGTCCGGGACAGGTTCATATTTTTTTCCAGTACCTGCCTGGAGGAAAAAAATTAAAGAAATGCAAGCAGTGGTCAACCGAAGAAATTGGAGACGATGGAATGAATTGTCATTGTAAAGGGGAGACCTGGGTTCGCTGGGGAAATTATTCTATTGGGCTTCTGAGAGTGTTACCACTTTCTGCCTGTCTTCCTTTGTAGTCTCTTTTTTTCCCTCTCATTTGGAGTCTACTGGCTGAACCTTGTCCACTGTACTGAGTGTCAGGAGGGATTCATTAGGATGTTTATAGTCAGTCAGTCCCCAGTCAGAGCGAGAATACCACCTTTTTTCAAAGCTTTCCTGTGCCTCTTTTACTCTCTTTCTGAGTTTTATAGAGAGCCTTGTGAACTATGTACAATGTCAAGAGGGATTCATTATAGCATTGTTCACCAGCCTTTTAGGGCCTGCAGACCAGCAAACTTCCATAAAATTTTCTGTGGATCAGCAATTTTTTTAAATTTTTCCCTGAAAGACTTCATGGCAGGATTTTTAAAGTTTTTTGCTTTTCTTGCAGAAATGAAGTTGAAAACCAATGAAGCAGCTTTGGCAGAATGTATTCAAAAAATGAGAAAGGCAGGCTTGAAGAAAGATTTCTAAGAAAGAAAACTTGAAATAATTTATTTCAGAACAGGAAAATTTGTTGGAAGCATTATTAGGATAAAAGCAAACTTTTATGTTTCATCAGAGAATTTCACCTGCCTTTGTCTTCCTAGACAGATGAAGATAACAGACTTCATTGCTACTTTTGATTAATTTATCATGCTGAAGAAAATTTCCTGCCAACCAGCAAAAAACTGTTGTAGCCCAGCAAGGGTCCACAGACTACAGTTTGAGATTACACTGAATCAGAGGATGTTTATGGTCAGTCAGTCCCCAGTCAGAGCAAGAATGCCAACTTTCTTCTTTTTCTTATTGTTTTTCTTTTTCTCTCTCCCTCTCTGTTGAGTCTCCTGGCTAGACCTTAGCAGAGTAATGTATCAAGATGGATTCATAAGGATTAGGATGCTTATAGTCAATTTGTCCCCAGTCAGAGCAAGATTACCACCTTTTTTTCTTGTCTTCCTGAGTATGGTTTTCTTCCTCTTTCTCAGTTCCAGTCTCCTGGCTGAACCTTTTGTGTACTTAGCAGAGTGTCAAGAGGGCTTCATTAGGATTAGGATATTTATAGTCAGTTAGTCCCCAGCCAGAGCAAGAATACCACATTTTTTCCTGTATTCCTTTGTCTCTTTTTCTTTCTCTCTCTGTTGGAGTCTCCTGGCTGAACCTTTTGTCCACTTAGCAGAGTGTCGAGATGAGGAATTCATTAGGTGATTAGGATATTATGGTCAGTTTGTCCCCAGCCAGAGCAAGAATTCCACCTTTTTTCCTGTCTTCCTGTGTCTCTTTTTCTTTCTTTCTCTCTCTCTCTCTCAGCTGGAGTCTCCTGGCTGAAATTTTTGTCCTCTAAGCAAAGTGTCAAGATGAGGAATTAATGAGGTGATTAGGATGGTATAGTCAGTTAGTCCCCAGTCAGAGCAAGAATACCACCTTCTTTTCCTGTTTTCCAGTGTCTCTTTTTCTTTCTCTCTCTCAGCTGGAGTCTCCTGGCTGAACCTTTTGTCCACTTAGGAGTGTGTCAAAAGGGCTTCATTAAGATTAGGATGTTTATTGCCAGTTAGTCCCCAGTCAGAGCAAGAATACCACCTTTTTTCCTGTCTTCCTGTTTATCCTTTTCTTTCTCTCTCAGTTGGAGTATCCTGGCTGAACCTTTTGTCCACTTGGCAGAGTGTCAAGAGGAATTAATTAGGTGATTATGACATTATAGTCAGTTAGTCCCCAGTCAGAGCAAGAATACCACCTTTTTTCCTGTCTTCCTGCGTCTCTTTTTCTTTCTTTCTCCCTCTCTCTCTCTCAGTTGGAGTCTCCTGGCTGAACCTTGCCCACTGTTTGATCAGCCATGATTCGGGGCGTTATCTTATCAAGGCTCGTTCGACACCCCCCTCCAGCCTCGTTTATTAACGACACTTGGGATTCTTCAGTGGAATCTGTTTCCCCTTCTCCTCTTCTTCTTTTTCTCTGTCCATTTCCACGCTCATTCGGTTTAACCTGTCTTCTCATGTATTTTTTTTTCTCTTCGTCCTCAAATTTTTTTTTTTTTTATGTTGCCTCGTAAGTCTCCAGTCGCATCAGGGCCTAAATAACTTCTCTCTCTCCTCTCCTCGGTTCGACACTCCGTACAGGGGCATAAATCACTTTGAAGATCTCTGGGTTTGTCTGGAAACAAGTTTCTTTTTTATCATGGGATTAGGATGATGAATGCTGGGAAAACATAAAAATCACGGGGGAATTTGTAGACGTGTCTCAGCCTAGAATTTTACTGCCCAACAGCAATTTTNGTAGCCCGAACAAAGGAGGACTGGGAGCGGCGCAGACAGCTGCGCTGTCTCTCTCTCTCTCTCTCTCTCTCAGTTTTACAGAGAACCTTGTGAACTATGTACAATGTCAAGAGGGATTCATTATAGCAGTGTTCACCAGCCTTTTAGGGCCTGCAGACCAGCAAACTTCCATAAAATTTTATGTGGATCAGCAATTTTTTTTTAATTTTTCCCTGAAAGACTTCATGGCAGGATTTTTAAAGTTTTTTGCTTTTCTTGCAAAAATGAAGTTGAAAACCAATGAAGCAGCTTTGGCAGAATGTATTCAAAAAATGGGAAAGGCAGGTTTGAAGAAAGATTTCTAAGAAAGAAAACTTGAAATAATTTATTTCTGAACATGAAAATTTGTTGGAAACATTATTAGGATAAAAGAAAACTTTTATGTTTCATCAGAGAATTTCAACTGTCTTTGTCTTCCTAGACAGATGAAGATAACAGACTTCATTGCTACTTTTGATTAATTTATCATGCTGAAGAAAATTTCCTGCCAACCAGCAAAAAACTGTTGTAGCCCAGCAAGGGTCCACAGACTACAGTTTGAGATTACACTGAATCAGAGGATGTTTATGGTCAGTCAGTCCCCAGTCAGAGCAAGAATGCCAACTTTCTTCTTTTTCTTACTGTGTTTCTTTCTCTCTCTCTCTCTCTATCTCTCTCTCTCTCTCTCTCTCTCTCTCTCTCTCAGTTGAGTCTCCTGGATAAACCTTCTCCACTTAGCAGAGTACTGTATCAAGAGGGATTCACTAAGATTAGTATGCTTATAGTCAATTAGTCCCCAGCCAGAGCAAGTTTACCTTATTTTTTCTAATTTTCCTATGTCTGGGTTTCTTCTTCTTTCTCAGTTCCAGTCTCCTCGCTGAACCTTTTGTGTACTTAGCAGAGTGTCAAGAGGGCTTCATTAGGATTAGGATGTTTATAGTCAATTTGTCCCCAGCCAGAGCAAGATTACCACATTTTTTCCTGTATTCCTTTGTCTCTTTTTCTTTCTCTCTCTCTCAGTTAGAGTCTCCTGCCTGAACCTTTTGTCCACTTAGAAGAGTGCCAAGAATAATTAATCAGGTGATTAGGACGTTATAGTCAGTTAGTCCCCAGTCAGAGCAAGAATACCAACTTTTTTCCTGTCTTCCTGTGTTTCTTTTTCTTTCTTTCTCTCAGCTGGAGTCTCCTGGCTGAACCTTTTGTCCACTTAGAAGAGTGTCAAGAATAATTAATCAGGTGATTAGGAAATTATGGTCAGTTTGTCCCCAGCCAGAGCAAGAATATCACCTTTTTTCCTGTCTTCCTGTGTCTCTTTTTCTTTCTCTCTCTCAGCTGGAGTCTCCTGGCTGAACCTTTTGTCCACTTAGCAGAATGACAAGTGGAATTAATTTGGTGATTAGGACGTTATAGTCAGTTAGTCCCCAGTCAGAGCAAGAATACCAACTTTTGTCCTGTCTTCCTGTGTCTTTTTTCTTTCTCTCTCTCTCAGCTGGAGTCTCATTGCTGAACCTTTTGTCCACTTAGCAGTGTGTCAAAAGGGCTTCATTAAGATTAGGATGTTTATTGTCAGTTTGTCCCCAGTCAGAGCAATAATACCACCTTTTTTCCTGTCTATCTGTGTATATTTTTCTTTCTTTCTTTCTCTCTCTCTCTCAGCTGGAGTCTCCTGGCTGAACCTCTTGTCCACTTGGCGGAATGTCAAGAGAAATTAATTAGGTGATTAGGATGTTATAGTTAGTTAGTCCTCAGTCAGAGCAAGAATACCCCCTTTTTCCTGTCTTCCTGTGTCTCTTTTTCTTTCTTTCTCTCTCTCTCTCTCTCAGTTGGAGTCTCCTGGCTGCACTTTTTGTTCACTTGGCAGAATGTCAAGGGGAATTAATTTGGTGATTAGGACGTTATAGTCAGTTAGTCCCCAGTCAGAGCAAGAATACCAACTTTTGTCCTGTCTTCCTGTGTCTCTTTTTCTTTCTTCCTCTCTCTCTCTCAGTTGGAGTCTCCTGGCTGAACCTTGCCCACTGTTTGATCAGCCATGATTCGGGGCGTTATCTTATCAAGGCTCGTTCGACACCCCCCTCCAGCCTCGTTTATTAACGACACTTGGGATTCTTCAGTGGAATCTGTTTCCCCTTCTCCTCTTCTTCTTTTTCTCTGTCCATTTCCACGCTCATTCGGTTTAACCTGTCTTCTCATGTATTTTTTTTTCTCTTCGTCCTCAATTTCTTTTTTTTTATGTTGCCTCGTAAGTCTCCAGTCGCATCAGGGCCTAAATAACTTCTCTCTCTCCTCTCCTCGGTTCGACACTCCGTACAGGGGCATAAATCACTTTGAAGATCTCTGGGTTTGTCTGGAAACAAGTTTCTTTTTTATCATGGGATTAGGATGATGAATGCTGGGAAAACATAAAAATCACCGGGGAATTTGTAGACGTGTCTCAGCCTAGAATTTTACTGCCCAACAGCAATTTTTTTGTGTGTATATACTCCAAAGGGGCTTTAGATGATGATGAATATTTCTATGGGGTAAGAGAAAAGTTGATTGTTGGCTATAATTATCACTTAATGGCTCTTTTTGTTTTTTTTTGTTTTCTAGCCCACCCTCAGAAGACGTGAGTCATTAAAGAAGCCATGGTCGTATTTTCCGACGCCAGTTGAAAAAAAACAATTGAATGAATTTTCCGAATAATTTTTATTTTTTTTCAACGTCAGATCTGAAAATTTCGCTAAAATTCATTCATACCAAAAGATAATTCCATTTGAAATATCACCTCAAGGCCTGCTCTCATAATTAGCCCCAGGCGATTTTTGAAAAAAAACTAGATAAACTGAATTATTGAATCTAGTTTTTGAGGAAACCCATTTCAAGTCACCAAGTACTAAAATCTAGTTTCAAATAAATAAAAAATTAAAGAGTTGGAAGATGGCAGATTATTTATCTCTTCCTTTGACTGGTCTGCATTGCGGAAGAATATTTTTATTCGGTTATTTTTTTTTGGAGAACCAGTAAATTGAGATCTCAGAGAGGAACCCTGACAATTAACAATAAGTTTCTTGAGAAAGGGTTCAGCCAAGATAAATGCAGTCATGGCTTAAAACTTATTGCTTTGCATTATTGTATTTAACAGTTCCTGATCATTTTTTTATTGTGGAAATTTTTGAAGTTAAAAATATTCATTAATTTTTGTCACAAAAATGAAACAGTTGGGGCCAGATAAAAGCTCTGTTATAAAAAAGCGATTGTTATAAAGATATTCAAATGACATTGCTCATAATTAGAGTGACGTAAAATATATTCATTGTGATGAATGGTTTTGTGAGTTGAAATTTATTACAAGATTCTGCTGAAACTAAATAGCTTAAACTAAATTTTTAATAATTTTATCAAACAGTTCCTAATCATATTTCAAAAATTTTGGATATACTGTATTTGACAACAGCAATTTTTGTGTGTGTGTATACTCCAAAGGGGCTTTAGATGATGATACATATTTCTATGGGGTAAGAGAAAAGTTGATTGTTGGCTATAATTATCACTTAATGGCTCTTTTTGTTTTTTTTGTTTTCTAGCCCACCCTCAGAAGACGTGAGTCATTAAAGAAGCCATGGTCGTATTTTCCGACGCCAGTTGAAAAAAAACAATTGAATGAATTTTCCGAATAATTTTGATTTTTTTAACGTCAGATCTGAAAATTTCGCTAAAATTCATTCATACCAAAAGATAATTCCATTTGAAATATCACCTCAAGGCCTGCTCTCATGATTAGCCCCAGGCGATTTTTGGCAAATAAACTAAATAATTGAATCTAGTTTTTGAGGAAACCCATTTCAAGTCACCAAGTACTGAAATCTAGTTTCAAATAAATAAAAAATTAGAGAAGTCGGAAGATGGCAGATTATTTATCTCTCTCTCTTTGACTGGTCTGCATTGCGGAAGAATATTTTTTATAATGTTTTTTTGGAGAACCAGTAAATTGAGATCTCAGAGAGGAACCCTGACAATGAACAATAAGTATCTTGAGGAAGGTTCAGCAAAGATAAATGCAGTCGTGGCTTAAAAATTATTGCTTTGCATTATTGTATTGAACAGTTCCTGATCATTTTTTTTTATTGTGGAAATCTTTGCTGAAAATGTTTGAAGTTAAAAATATTCATTTAATTTTTGTCACAAAAATGAAACAGTTGGGGCCAGATAAAAGCTCCATTATAAAAAAGCGATTGTTATAAAGATATTCAAATGACATTGCTCATAATTAGAGTGACGTAAAATATATTCATTGTGATGAATGGTTTTGTGAGTTGAAATTTATTACAAGATTCTGCTGAAACTAAATAGCTTAAACTAAATTTTTAATAATTTTATCAAACAGTTCCTAATCATATTTCAAAAATTTTGGATATACTGTATTTGCTGAAAAACTCTTCCATTTTAAAATAACCAGGCAGTTGTCCCAAAAAATAAAACTACTGTGGCCAGGAAAAAAGCTGTATCATAACAAAAACATTTATGAATAAAATTCAATAAAATTTTGGCTAATTAAAGGGATGTAAACATGAATTTGTTGTAAGCCATGATTTGTTGGAACAAGATTCTGCTGTACTACTGTATATATTTTTTGGAATACCATCAGAAGAGCTGCATTTTATTTTTGGGTACTTACAATAGGAGGAAAGAAATACTGTACATGTTGGATCATCAACACTCTGCAGCCCTCCTGTCCCTTTAAGAACCACACTTACTTGGTTTACTGCTTCTTGCTATAATTCACAAGATATAGGGGGACCCTGACAGCATGAGGTGGGGTGGAAGGGTGAAGGAAATAAAAATGATCACCAGTTGTTGGGGTTCTGGGCTGTGCCCCACCCAAATGCCAAGTTTAGTATTCCATTACCCTCGCAGAGTTTCTTGCAGAAAGTTCTGGAAATGCTGTAGAAAAAAAATATCCACAAAACTACCAAAATATTGGAACCTTCTTTTGGATGGTATCTGTACCATAGAGTCTTGTTACAAAAGAGACAATTGGGTGTTGCATTTTTCAAGTACAGTCAACCCCCGTCTAATGGACTTGATTCGTGCAAAGGACAAGTCTGTTAGACAAAAAGTCCTTTACACGAATTCAATTACATGAAAAATTAAAAATTTCAATTTTCAACACTAATTTTAAACCAAAAGATGTCTGTTTGGCGGATTTTGTCTGTTGGGCAGGAGGAAAAACTGCTTGCAGAGCTGGTCTGTTTGGCAAAAATCCCTTAAACGGGAGGTCTGTTAGGCGGGGGGCCACTGTAATGCAAAATGTGTTATACAGTGAAATATCATTATAACAAAGCCTTTGGGACCAGTAAAATACCTTCATTGTACCAAAAAATGTGCTATATAGGAGTGGTACCTTGCAATTTGACTTCCTGCAATTCAACTGTCCCACAATATGTGATGTTTAAATTTCCTGGGACATCAACTTGCAATTTGACCTCTTGCCAAAAATTTGGCCTGCAGAGAAACTCAAAATGTCAAATTTACAAAACATTGAAATATACATTGTCTTGTAATTTGACTGCTTTGCAATTCAACCCTCACC
Organism: Notodromas monacha; assembly: GCA_905338405.1. Classification (NCBI taxonomy): domain Eukaryota; kingdom Metazoa; phylum Arthropoda; class Ostracoda; order Podocopida; family Cyprididae; genus Notodromas; species Notodromas monacha. The sequence goes on from CAJPEX010002552.1 coordinate 8,994, forward strand.
CAGCAACAGATTAGGGTCAAATTGTGGGGCACAACCTGTACTGTTACTCACTTCACATTGGGGCTATTGGGCAGAGGCCTAAAAATGGTTTCAATTTACGCAATTGTTTTTTAAACAAGGATCTAACAAGGTTCAACTTTGTCAAGATTCAAGAAAAATTTCAATTGTTTCAAGGGATCTTGAAACATCACTGGTCAGAAAAAACATTACAGGTTGAATCTCTCTCAAATGATCCTGTCTACATCAAATCTATAAAAAATTTTCTTCTGGTCTCAAAGGGTTTTCACTCCTTGGTAAAAGTGTTCTCTACAAAGAAATTCTCTATACAACAAATGTTTTGGGTCCCCTGAATTTTGTTGTAGACAGATAGTCCACCCAACTTTTATGATGAACTTTGTTGTAAGAAAATTATGTTGTATATGTGTATCAACTCTATATATGACCAAGAACCACTGGAGATATGACCCAAACTATTGGCAATGTAGTTTAATTTGTTGAATGAATGAATGAACAGAACACTTTATTTGCTGTACTTAATTTGTAATTAATTAATTTGCACTTAATTTGTTGTACTAAGTTTAAAGTACTGTAACCTAATCACCATGTTTAGCAACCTAATGTAATTGCTTCAAGAAAATGGAAATTCTGTACACAAAGTTTCCTGAAGTTCCAAAACTAAAGGTATGCAAAAATCATCCTCAATGTCAAAAATAATTTGCATTCTATTTTTAATAAGGGGCACATGCATCTTATTCATCATGTTATACTTTAAATTTTCCCTTTAGGAATTAAAGTTGTAAAATAATGTAGGGTAATTTGTGAGATTTTAAAAAACGAATTTCTGTAGAAATTTGATTTGTTTAATGATGCCACCACTGAGTTTATTTGAATGCCCATGAAATGTTTATCATGGAGAAACTTTGCTGAAGCCCACTGCTGGTGAAGACGTGGTGCCCACCCAGCAGTCAGAGGTGTTTGTGAGGATGTTACCCGGGTAAACAAGGTGTGAAAGGACTTGGGTTCTCCTGGGTGGGTCGTTGGGGCGGGAAATGATCTCAACTTTGAGGAAGCCGTAATGCTTCCAACAGAACCCCACTGCAGTGTGTATATGTGCAGTATGTTGAGAAAGTCAACAGACGAATATTTCCGAGGTTTCCAAGTCTGGTTTACTCTTGGAATTCCTTTCCTGCGAAATCCCGGATTATCTCGAGGCCAAAGAGTTCGAAATACTTCGGCCATTTTTGGTTCAGCATATTAGTTTTAGTTTGAAGCATTATTTATTTTTTTGCTGAAAGGATTTTCACTCAAATTGCACAAGACCAGATTTTCCCAAATTTTAGTTAATTAGCTGCATAAATATTAGCCATAATTTGATCAATAATAATTTGGATTTGAAGCTCGACTCAGCCTTCACTGCCACTAACAAGGAGTGACATCTACTCGCTCTACAAATCTTGGCAGCGAAAAAATTATGTCAGGTTTTCAGATTTTAACTGTGTTGTATGGATTATTTCGAAATTTCACCGATAATGCAACGTGGAAATGTGTGCTTTCCTCTTCCTGTGGTAAATTAATTTTGCTTACATCCTACTTTTTTGTTTGATTTTTTTTCGTTTTGAATCTTGAGTGAGTTTGAAGTATGATGCTCGCATCGAGGAGATTGGGCGGGAATCGAAATTAATTTCAGATAATTTGTGAGTAAAGTTTTGTTTTTGTACATCAACTTGTTCTTGCATCGGGCAGAAATTAAAATTTTAATCAAGTATAAGAAATATACTTGACTGAAATGATCAATTTTTAAATAATGAATTAAACAATTTTTAAATGATCAATTTTTTTTCAAGTATTTGAGATTTAATTGTAAATTATACCTAGTTAAGTTGTGAGGTGCCTTCACTTGAAATGCCTGAATCATTCATATTCTAGCAAACGCTTTTTATTTTTTATTATTTAGTGCTTGAGTTAATTGCCTAAATTCTTGAAAGTACGTCATGATATTTGTAGCAAATAAACTCGACTAAAATGGGCAATAAATATAAATATAATTGTGAATTCTACTTGTTCAATTTGTGATGTGTCTCCAATTGAAATTCCTGAATCTTTTTATTTTCTAGTAAGCACCATTTTTTCGATCAAGTACTATTTAGTGCTGGAGATAATTGCCTAAACTCTTGAATGTACATCATGATGTTTGTAGCAAATATACTTGACTAAAACGGTGGAGAATATTAATTCTGGAGCAAAAATCCTTTATATTTTAACAGTTACACCTTCTCAAGAGCAGTCATCTGAAAAGTCTCTTCAGGTGGATCCATTTCACTTCAATCCACATTTCCATGTTATGTTTTCCTTGTAACCATCGGCGAGTTTTTAACGATTCCCGAGGCGAGAACAAGGGGTTTTAATTGGGCCTGTCTCCTACCTACAGGGCAAGGGAATTCGCTCACGTGTTCCGGGAACAAAAAAAAAAAGGTGAAATAATACGAGAGAAAATAAAATTAAACAAGAAGTGAATAAATGGAAAAAAAAAGTTGGGGTTCCCCTGGGGCTTGTTAACTGTTATCTCTCTGGCGTCAGTCCCTGGCGGGGGGACGAGGATGTCGTGACAGATTTCCCGTCTCCATCACGAGCAGGGATCAGGGCCCAAGGGTTCGAACCCGACCCGTGTGTTGTTTACAGGTGGCCCTCATGATGGCTGCCTTCCGTTTCTATGTTTTTTTTTTTTTTTTGTGGGTGTGTGTGTTTAAAATAGGTATATTTTTTCCCCCGAAGGTCTTTTCGCGCGTAATCCCTGAAATAATGGGAACTGAAAAGTTACCGAATTTTTTGGAAGAAAAAATAAATAAAAAACCTTGGGTTCACCAGAGAAATTTCTCCCAATTCTTCTATTTTCAAAACCCCTGCAGCAGTGTTTTGTAGAAAAAAAATTAACTCTTCCAAAATGTGTTTCTTCAACTTCTTGCAATTACTGATTTGGTCATTTGAAAAAAAAGTGGGTGGGAACATTGTTTTTTTTTATTTGACCCATGGCCTCTAATGGGCACAGAAAGGCATTAAATCATAAATGTTCCCTAATTCATAATCAAAAGCAGGCTAATTGTGTGCTTCTTTAAAAAAAAAAATTCCTCAGCATTTTTCTTCAGTATAGCAAGGCTTGTTCTTCTTGTTTGCTTCTTGAGCTCCTTTTGATGTAAAAAGGTGAAATTCTGTGTGGTTTTCTTCTATGAATGAATGAACAGAACACTTCATTTGCCGCTTTTCAGCATTCACAAGGCACAACCAACTTAACTAGGTATAATTTACAATTAAATCTCAAATACTTGAAAAAAAATTGATCATTTAAAAATTGTTTAATTCATTATTTAAAAATTGATCATTTCAGTCAAGTATATTT
>CAJPEX010002552.1:12428-28053 GCA_905338405.1 Notodromas monacha
TTTTCAGCCCATTCCTCAGAAATGAAGTTGGACATGGTACATATTATGTTTGTGTTTTGTGTTGGTATAGGAGAATGTAGATAAGGAATATTCCTTTTCAAGACTTTTGCTACAAAAATGATTCTTCTTTTGAAGTTGGAAACTCTTCCAGCAGCTATTGGCTAAATTGGCATGGGAACTCATGTGCTTTCCTTTTTCATCAATTTCCTTTTTGCTCTGGCTATGGATGATGAAATAGGAGATGGTGGGGAATTCAGGGATCCATCACTTCTTTTTCATAGTGAGAGCTGTCTGAATCCATAATCTGAGATACCTGGTGGAATCATTTCTTCTGTGAATTGTGCTCAAAAAAAGCAGTATGTAAGTTTTTTTTATTTGAGCAAATTGTATAAAGTTTGAGCATTCAAATTGATGTATCTGATTAGGATAATTACAACTACAGTTGGTGTGTTCATATTTGGTATGCTGAAGAAATTTGGAATTGTGGAGCATGTGGATCCAAGGAAAATTGCCAAGTTCATATGTGGCGCAATTCTGATTTTTGGTTTGCTGCTCGTGTCAATTCCAATTATTCAAAGAATATTTCCCATGGGGGAATATCACATAAATCCAGTTGTAAAAAAGAAGATAGAATCCCTAATGTTGGACAATCAAAGGAATGGAAAGATAGATCTTTTACGTAAAAGGTCCCTGTGAGATTCAGTCTCGTTACTATCGAACGTTGTACAAAAATTGAAAGAAGGTTCTGTTCATTCAAAAATGTTTCCATAAACTTCGGACAAGTACTGGACCAGTATATTAAAAATTTTCAGGAAAATGGACATTTTGTTGAGTCCCATGCTTTCAATGGTGGTACACACTCTTTGACTCTGGCTTTACAGCTTTACCATAACTGGACTGGGATTCTGATTGAAGCAAACTTGCAGCTGTTTGAGGATATGTTGAAAATTCACAGAGAGGCATTTGCAATAAATGCTGACCTCACTGATTTCAGTCATTCTGTTCAGGTGATGTTATCCTGATGATCAATTTGAATTGAGCATAAAATGACCATTTTTTTTGCTGATGCACTTTGTAGTGCAATGATGGAATCAACTGCTTTGCCCTGCATGATATCATATTAGCATCCAACCTTACCACAGTTGACCTCATGCTTTTAAGAGGACACAAAGGACCAGAGGTTTTATCCATTTTTGAACTGATGTCATGGGAAGCAGTTAACATTTTGGTAAGGCAGTGCTTGACAGAAATTAGCCTGAACATCAAAATTTAATACCAAGTTATTTGTTTAATTCTAGTGCATTATTTTTGATGACATAGAGTACTCTTCCAATGGGAATGGTGTCAAAACCTTTGATCGAGAAATTATGGTCCAGGTGCAAAAGGTCCTGAGAACTCAAGGCTAACTCTTCATATAAAGTTCTACCTGACTTGTGAACGTAAACATGTTCTTCACTTTACCTTTCCAAAAGTATAACCTTACAACTCACTTCTTTAATTATTGACCACACTCGAAACAAAAAGAATGTTTGAAAAATTTTCTTGAAATGCTGTTACTGAATTTTCTGGAGAGGAATAAAACTGAACCAAGATTCTGAATCTGACATTCTGCTCTTGCAGGAAATTAACCTATGAATATTTGACAGAGCTAATTGCCATGCCCAATATTTGAACAACACAAATCCTTGATATTCCCTTTAAAGGAATCATAGCATAAAAACATGTCTTCATCAAGGAATTAAGTACAAGAGTATGGAACATTATTTTTATAATTTATGTGTAACTTTAAAATGGGTGCAACCCCATAATTTCCTGAGGGGAAAATGAAACAGACTTGATATACTGTACTACAATGACAAATATTTTTTCAAAATTTTAATCAGCATTGTCATAAAAAATTGTGCTTATGCATGTCATGATCATCATCTTATTTGTGTTCTTGTAATTATAGAATTGCATCATGATGAACATGTGTTTGAGCATGTTTTTTTTTTACAAAGCATAGATAAATATCCTGCTTTATTCAAGTTATGATAAATCAACTAAAAAGCGAAGTTAAAAATTCAGATTGAAATTATATTATTTAAGAAATAAAAATGACGCGCAGAAAAATAAATTTGTTGAAAGTCTTCCTATGAATTTTACAATTTTTTTCAAATTTCTGCCACAAAGCATCGCATTCAACCCGCATGAAAATTAAATTAATCGTTTGAATCAATTTTTTCGAACTATTTTTTTAATGATAAGCGAAGATTTTCCAGTCTTGGATGTATTTCTCTCTCTCTGGGAACCCTGAGTCCTTTGAATTTTTTTTTTTAAATTAGTAAATGATATTTTTTTGTTGTTGTCACGATGGGTCGCAACCTCGATCGCAACCCACTCTCCCGGGTCCCAGGAAGTACACGAGGACACGACCACGTCAAATGCATTTTCCGTGTACATTCGGTCAATTAAAAGAAAAAGTCCCCGAGATTTTCGGCGTTAATTGCCCTCGCCTCTGATGCGACACGTGGAACAAATATAATATTTTGCAAAAAGAGAAGAAGAGAGACCTACCTGTTTTGACTTTAATTTCCTCTCACTCAAACGTTCCACTTTGCGGAAATTCGAGAATGAAATTGTTGAGAATTTTGTTTGCATATGTTTATAAATTATATAGAGAGGGAGAGAAATTTAAAATAAGAACCATATTTTATCAAACCTAAAAAAAATATAGTCCATTGCAATCGCTGACTACTTTTCCATGGATAGAAAAGTATGTTCATTTGATTGATGATTTTTTTAAATAAATTGAATGAATGCGCATTTTCGAAAGTATTTTTTCCCAATCCTGTGTGAGTTTCCAAAATCAACATCAATTAATATTTTTCTAAGGCAAAGTCAGGAAACAGTTGCCCTAAATTGGATAAATTATTGTAAAGTTTTTTCTTTACTCTTCATCTTTTGTACTGATCTTTTGTGTTTGTAATTTTTTAAATATTTATTTTGTAATTTTGATTCATTCTCCACACTCAAAAAATACACCCCATCCAAAAGAAAAACCCCAGGATTTATTCTGTCTCAGTGCTGAAAAATTTTCTTGGCTAATAAGCATCCATTTGTCAAGTGTCTCTAAATCACTCATGTCAAATGTTTCAAAGAGCCTGAGACGTTGGTCTGTGTGACATTCCAAAGCCGGAAAGAGCTTTTTCTGATGGTAAAAGGTTCATTCATCTGGTGTCAGAACTAGGCGATAAACTTCCGGTGTTTTTTAAATGGTTATACTTATTTAAGGCTTAGAGCTTTGGAGACATTAATCAGTGTTCAAAATTTGTGTCAGCATAAGGATTTCACCATCTCCTTACTGTCAGATTCTGCTGGTTCAAATGGGGAATATTTTTTTGTGAGGAGACTGCGTTTTTTCTGATTAAAAAAAAAATTGGCAAGGAGAACATTTTTATTTGAGCAGAATTTATTGTAATGGGGTCTACCTGATTTTTTTTTCATAACTTGAATAATATTATTGTGGCAGTATATAATGAGGAAAATTGGAATAAATTTTTCCAAAATTTTACAGCCATACTCCAGTTCAAATGCGGATATTATTTCTGAGGGGACTGCATTTATCCTGAATTTAAAAAATAAATTGGCAAGAACAAGCTTTTATTGTTGCATAATTCATTGTAATTACAGGTTACACCTATGATGTAATTTCTCAAATTTTGAATGATATTATTGCTGCAATGGATAGTAAGGAAATTTGAAACACTTTAATATGACAGGAGTTTATATGAACTTCTTTCCTATAAAAGTATTGCAAAATTTTTGAAATTTTTGCGAAAATACTGTGGCAAGAATTTGTTTTATTGATCTTTTATTTTAATTTTTTCTTCCTCCTGACTTCAGTTCAAATTTTTAAATTATTGCTGAGGATAGTTTCCCTCTGAATAATCAAACTTATTTTTTGCTCAGAAGAAGCTAATTAAATGAACTCATGGTTTGTTCAGATTATGAGATACATATGAGAGTATTATGCAGTAAAATTATGTCAGAAGAAATCTGGTTTTTTCATTTTGTCTTTTATTTTCTTTGAAAAATCTTGTGTTGCACTGGTAGTAAATTTTTAAATAAAAAAATTTTTATTTAGGATCCCAGAAGTTGAATAAAGTATTTATGTTGTAAAAATCTTTTTTAAACTGGTAAATTCATTGCAGCAAAATTATGCCTTGTATTTGGATATGCCATAAATGCATAAATGTATACTGGTGTCAATTTGGCAAAACGTTTATAGACATTCCAGAGTGTTTAAATTTTTGGCATGGCAAACTTCAGACAGATGTTTTCACTGAATATAATTCCAGAAAGAAAAATAATGCCACAGATAAAAAAAAACAAGACTTGATGGTTTTGAGGGAGGAACTGAAGCATCCAGGAATGCTGGAGCCCCAAATGATGAATTTCATTTTTTGGACAGGTTTCGGGTTTGTTTATTCAGTAGGTGACAGACTGGATAACCATTCATCTTTCCACCCACAGGTTTTTCGGGTTTGGGGGTTGCAGAAAACAAAAAAAAAAGCAAGCGCTATTTTTACCCCACCAAAAATTTCTGCGCTGCAAAAATATTTGGACAATTTTGTCTCCCCCCCCTCACGTGTGCGGATGTGGTCTGTTTTGTGTAATTTGCTGAGAACGTTCCGCAGAAAATGGCTGCTGGTAACTTTCAGATTTGCGGTTGGGACGCCTCAAATTTCTCCCCCCCCCCCTTCGTGTATTTTTATTACTATTATTTTTTTTCTCTCTAAATAAATGAGTGAGACCAGATGTTGCCAGAATGGGGGGAAGAAAAAAGGAGTTGAAGTGTTTTTATTCTTGACTCCTTCTCGAGCAGCAACAAACACACACCATCTCGTTAACGGGTTCAGATTGATGGGTTACGTGTCCGCACAGGAAACCAGTTTTCCAGAGATTCCGAGCCCAGAAAGGAAGTGACAAATGGCGTCCTCATTAACTGACGAAGACTCACTATTTCCTACACCAGTACTGTACTGGGAAAACAAATTGGAAAACAAGTATCCGGGCATTGAAACGAAAAAAAAAAAAACAGAATTTAGGATTCAGAATTCCTTTCATGAACGTGCGACAATGAAATGCGAAACCCGCCAAGGATTAATTACTGTATGCGATTCGAGTTCGTAAAACCATTTTTGTGGATTAATTATGCGCGAATTAATTCATTTCCTTGAATGTTAAAATTGATATTAAAAATGTCGAAAAATTCTTTGAAACCCCCAGGGATTTATTAATTATCCAATTCGATTGGGGGCGTTGGAACTGTGATTAAATTTGTGAGAAGCAAAAGTGGGACAACTTACTGGAGCAATAAAAACTTGCAGAATTTTTCTAGGGAATTTTCCTAGTGTGGTTTTCACTATAAGCAAATATGCCATCTGTCCTCCCCATCACACAGGCATCTCCACACAGAGCCTGTGAGTGTATGTGCTGGTGAATAAGTTATTCAGGAGAGACTCTGGGGTTCTTTTTTTCCACTGAGAAAACAAAACAAACAGGGCCACAAAAGAACACATGAAAGAGGACCTGTGTGAAGAAGGAAAGAGAGAGAGAGAGAGAAACAGATTCAAAGCAAGGAGTCCTGGTCCACATTATCGTTTTGACTGATGATCTTTCCCCCCCTTTTTCTCTTTCATCTTCTCCTTCCCCCCCTACTGTTACCAACTGTTGGAGAAATTGTGGGTTCAATCTTATCGCCTTGCTCTGGAGGCTGGCAGGAAACTTGCCCTTTTACCAGCGATTTTATTTCACTTATGCACCAGCTGAAACCCACTTGGAGTCATCAAAAACCTCACCTTTTTCATAATTTTATTTAACCGTTTTCTAAATTCCCCTTGAGAAGAATGTAAAATCAACCTGGCTAAATGAAAGACCTCCACCTCAAGTCTCTGTAACTCAAAATTTCAGAGACCATTTGGACTTTTATTCATGAGATCCAGAAAATGATTGAGCAATAAAAATGTCAATTTATATTTTTCTAAAGGAACTGGATGACTAATTGAAAAAACTGCATTCATGCTTTTTTAGTTCAACATCCTGTGTGAACTGATTCACCCAAAAGTTTATGGCATAGAGTTCATGTTGATCATTTGCAAAAATGCTTGCTAGGTTCTCCAAGTCAAAAACTTGAGGAGTAAATATTTTCTTGCCTTGCTGAATTCCATTAAGAAAGGTTCAATTGTATTTTTGTGTGTGTCTTTCCTTGGATAAACATTTTTTTTAAATTAGCAGCAACACTTTTTTCTGTCTCAATTTTTTTTTGCTCATGCCACTTTTCATGTGTTTTCTCAATAATTTAATTGAGATTGAAGTTTTTCTGGGGGCAGGATTTTCTGCAAGATTATCAATTAATACCAAAGAATGAGCCTTTTATGATTACTTTACTGCTGATTCAGTCCATATCTAACAAACAGCACTTCAGAAATAAATTCCAAATGTTCTCAACTATATGATACAGAAAATGTTACAGCTCAAAATGTTCATGTGCCTGAGCATTAATTTGAATTGCCTTCACTGTTCTGAATTGTTTTCTTGACAAATAAAATATTAAGAACTGAAAATCAATGTCTTGAGCATGTATACAGCTGCTAATGGAATGCTAAGGCCATCAAGTCAATAGAATTTAAGTGAAAAAATTAAAAACCAGCATCCATATGTTAAAATTGTGATATACAAAGAAGATTTCATCAGTAATTGTATTTAAACTGTGTTTCAGTAGTCAAAATTGGAGCCAGTTCTGTGAGTAGCAGCCATGATGTTGGGAGTGAATGTAAATGATTCTCTATTGGGATGTGCTGATTTTTTTAATATTTCATTTGTTGCCAATCCACAGAAAAGTTTTGATGATGTCAAAAGGGACAATCTAGGATCACAGGTAAATCACAAAAAACGGATGGAGCTCCCAGGGATTTCAACATTAAATCAACTCTAGCTCAATGACACATACCTATTGTAAATAATTATGACCCGAATTTGCTAATTTATTTTATTGTGAACCCAAGAAAAATACAATTGATTGGTGTTTTAATTTTGTGATGATTGTATTCAGCAATAACTGGTCTTATATTTCCCCCTTTATACTTGTTCATTTGCTGGAGAAGTGGGTTGGGTTCTTCTGTGATTGTCACCAAAACATGTGCCTGCTACCCCCACCTCTTGTAACCTCTGGAATGTGGAACCCCCTTGGTTTGTTTACATGCCTTGGGTCTGTTTGGAAGGGGCAGGATTTTCTGCAAGATTATCAATTAATACCAAAGAATGAGCCTTTTATGATTACTTTACTGCTGATTCAGTCCATATCTAACAAACAGCACTTCAGAAATAAATTCCAAATGTTCTCAACTTTATGATACAGAAAATGTTACAGCTCAAAATCTTCATGTGCTTGAGCATAAATTTGAATTGCCTTCACTATTCTGAATTGTTTCCTTGACAAAGAAAATATTAAGAACTGAAAATCAATGTCTTGAGCATGTACAGTATACAGCTGCTAATGGAATGCTAAGGCCATCAGTCAATAGAATTTAAGTGAAAAAATTAAAAACCAGCATCCATAAGTGAAAATTGTTATATACAAAGAAGATTTCATCAATAATTGTTTTTAAAATTGTGTTCCAGTAGTCAAAATTGAAGCCAGTTTTGTGAGTAGCAGCCATGATGTTGGGAGTGAATGTAAATGATTCTCTATTGGGATGTGATGATTTATTAAAATTTCGTTTGTTGCCAATCCACAGAAAAGCATTGATGAGGTCAAAAAGGACAATTTAGGATCACAGGTAAATCACAAAAAACGGATGGAGCTCCCAGTGATTTCAACATTAAATTAACTCTAGCTCAATGACATGTACCCATTGTAAATAATTATGACCCATAGTTGCTAACTTATTTTATTGTGAACCCAAGAAAAATACACTTGATTGGTGTTTTAATTTCGTGATGATTGTATTCAGCAATAACTGGTCTTATATTTCCCCCTTTATAATTGTTTAATTGCTGGAGAAGTGGGTTGGGTTCTTCTGTGATTGTCACCAAAACATGTGCCTGCTACCCCCACCTCTTGTAACCTCTGGAATGTGGAACCCCCTTGGTTTGTTTACATGCCTTGGGTCTGTTTGGAATCTGGCACTGAGGGGGAAATGGGGGAATGAGGTATACATCCTTCCCACTGAGTTGTTTTCGTGGGGCTGGTGGTGGAACTGATTGGGTTTCCATGGGTGATAAGGAGAAGATCCCAATTCAGCACAGGGGGTTTCCAGGGTTATATACTGTAGTCCTGGATAAATTTCTGTCCATGGAAAACCGACCTTGGACTTGACATAAAGGAGTTCATGCAACATTATCTGCACCCATGGCAGGTTAAAAGATGGGATTTCATTCACATTTCAATCACATTTTATTCTGGCTTCACCATTCAGATGGCAATTTTTTTCATCATCAGGGCTTTTGCTTATTGGATCCCAAACAGATAATTCTGTACTCCTCTCATTCAATGAATAAATGAATGAACAGAACACTTTATTTGCTGCTTTTCAGCATTCACAAGGCACAACCAAGACTCCCACATCCAAACCCCCTCCCAACCCAACCCAAATCCCCTCAAAGACATTCAATCACTTCAAAGCAGGAAACAAAACACAAATTGATGACAAAAATAAAAAAGAACACACTCCACAAAATAAAGCTGCTGGACATCTGACATGTTTGCATACAGCCACCCATTTCCTGACATTGAAAACAAATTAGCCGTAAAAGTTTATCTAAAGCTCAAGGTCTTCAGCTTGCTTCTGTATGAGGTTTAGTTGAATGAACAATTTAGAGAGAATCTTTGATGAGAAATCATATAAGGCCAACAGTTCATCTTGATCCTTTAAGATTTCAGAAAGTGTCTCTTCATTGAATTTCAGTACTTTTAAATCTTTCTTAAGCTGATTCCTATCCATAAGAAATGCTGGACATAAAAAGAGAAGGTGCTCCGGTGATGCACAAACTAATGTATTTATGCTACAGGAGTTATTAAAAGTTATTTGATTGATACTCATTCCATGATGAAGGGTGAAAATTGAATGCGGAACCAATTTTCTTTTACTTATGCACCTAAAATTTAATTAATCCCCTCAACTGGAATCCTAATTTTTTGTTTCAAAGTTTGTATATGCCTTTGAGTCCACGTTTTTGGAAGCTTCAGTTATTTCTGGAACATTGTCAAGAAAGGTTGACATTGCAAGGTACCTTTCTGTCCTTTATTTTTTCCTTTTGGACTATTTGCCCTCAGGGCTGGCTCTTCATTGTCATTCACCCCCTTTGATGAAGAGTGTGTATATTTTAGAAAGCTTATCTAATACAAGTCTGGGGGTGCCCAGCCAAACCTGGACAACATTGGGTGAAATATATGATTTCCAGAAACTTGAAAGTATATCTAACAAACTAAAGTACCTTACCCTATACTGTACTAGAACCTACCCTACCTAACCCAACAATACCAACAAACTACCCTACTACCTGCTTTTCTAAATGCAAGCACATGTGCACCAGGATTTTTAAAATTTTACAGCAAGTTGGGGAACAAATATTTTTAAAGCCTGAATGATTAGTCTTAATAAAATAAGCTTTTTAGGAATGAATCCAGAATAATTCATGCCTTGAGATTGGTTTTCATGATTGATTAGTGTAATTCAACTCTTGGATGGTGGATGGTTCCTGGCCATCCTGTAACAAAGTCAGGATTTGGGGGGGGGGGCATTTTAGTTTGGCTTATTGTCACTGAAATGCACCCAGGTTGCCAAGGCCTAATAAGTTGGGAAAAAACTGGTTGCAGAAAATCCCATTGTCTCAAGAAATCCCTTATGTTAATTCTATGCTGGGAATCATGAAATAAATGCCACCCAGCAACTTATAGGCCTTGGTTCAAAAATCATATTCGCTTCAATTTGCTGCCCTTGTGAGGACAACATTTTGCAAAAATATCCCAATTTTGCTGCACAAGGGTTAATAAGTTACTCAAACTTATAGAATGTACTGTAAATTGGTTTTTTTTTAATCCACATTTCTTGAACCTTTCTGAAGCTTGAGTTATCTCTGGAAACATCAAGTCAAGAAAGGTTGACATTCCAGGGTAAATTTCTGTCCTTTTTTATATTGTGGACTATTTGCCCTCTGGGGCTGGCTCTCTTCCTCCTTCACCACCTCTGATGAAGAGTGTGCCTATTTTAGAAAGCTTATCAAATACAAACTGTGGGCTGTATATATGCCCGGGTCGTGTGTACCCATGTATTTTACCCAGTTATACACAGAAGCAACCAAGAAGAAGAAGAAGAGAGGAGAATACAGGGAAGATGTTCCTCGCGCGCCTGCGCGCGCCTAGACATGTTTGCTCGCGAATATAAGGGGGAGCAAATGGCCGCCACCTGGGCACCAAGTGAGCACACAGAGCCCATGTATATAATATACAGGGGGGACGCCAAATGCTGCGTCGTTTGCTCAAACCTCTGGGCTTTACAAACACAGCCTGTGTGAAACACGCGCAGTAGTGTGCCTGGGAAAAGCAAACTGTCGTCGACTTTTTTCACCACCTCCCCCCCCCCCCTCCTCCTTCTGTATACTGTACTGTATTTTATGCTTCAATGCACGGGTCTGTTCTGTCTCAGGGGGCTGCCACAAAGTTTCTAACAGGATGAGGTCATTGCATGAAAACATCATGTCATACATCTTATGAGTTTGATTCCCACATAAAAGGAGAGATTTCAATGAATAAATGAATGAATGAACAGAACACTTTATTTGCAGCTTTTCAGTGTTCACAAGGCACAACCGAGACTCCCACATCCAAATCCCCTCCCCTCCCCACCCAACCCAACTCCCCCCAAAGACATTCAATCCCTTCAAAGCATGAAACAAAGCACAAACCAATGACAAAAACAAAAGAGAACACACTCCACAAAATAAAACTGGACATCAGACACGTATGCATACACCCACCCATCCCCCAATAATGAAGACAAAGCAGCAGTAAAAGTTTATTTAAAGCACAAGGTCTTCAGCCTGCTTCTGTATGAGTTTTAGTTGAATGAACAATTTAGAGAGAATCTTTGATGAGAAATCATATAAGGCCAAAAATGTATCTTGATCCTTTAAGATTTCAGAAGTTGACGGGATTTCAATGGAATGAAACATGGGCAAAGGGACACACCTTGAAGATGAGCTCCTGTATAGTTTTGTGACACATTTTATTCAGTTTTTTCTCACTTCAAGGAAATTCAGAAATCAGGGAATTCAACACAATGAAATGAACACACACAGGAAATCACTTCAAGTAAAACAGAAAATCAAATTTGTGCACAAATCGTATGAAAAAAAGAGACGATTCCTCTTCAAGAGTTCTGAGAAGACTAAATATTGATTCAAAATAAAATTCATAAATTTCAGGGTATGGTCTCTTACTCTGGTCACATGATTTGACAAGAACATTCCTTCAGATTTCCTGGCCTCTAATTGGCAAAGAAAAGATAAAATGAAGGAAAGCATCATGTGCATGGTTACAATTTTTGTTTTGTTTTTCAGATATTAAAATTTTTGTAAATGTACTGCATGACTAAAGGTGGAACCTTTTCCACTGATGGCCTGAGTTCTCAACCCATGTCAGAGGGTGCTAAAACTGTGTCAGGCCAGCTGAAAATTGTAAATTCTTTGTTGTATTAACCCTTATATGAAATGTAGAACATATGACAATTGAAAAAACACAATTTCAAGTTTATAGCTGGCCTGCAATTTTTTGAGCAAGTGTTAAGCGTTCTGAACTTTTTACACTTGAATTGAAATGTTAAAATTTTTTTCAGATGGCTGCAAAAGGTGCAGATCAGTGACAAAAGAATTAGAAAAAGAGTGAGGTGGCTAAAATGAAGATTGATTTTAAAAGTCAGGGTAATGACCTGACACAAATTTGTGGATTAGCAAGAAATAGAACCTTCAGCTTCAAAAATGCATTAAAAAAAATCAAGAATATATCTTATTTTGAAGAAATATCTTCTAATAGTGGCAAGGCTTATTTTATAAATGGTGTCGATTTACTGGAGGAAGTTGGCATGGGAGGTAAATTCACTGCAAAAATATTAGCAGAACTCCCAGAACTCAAATTGTTGTAGAGATTGTTGTTGTGCACAAATATGCCATTAATTGAACATTCAACTTCAATCTGGGATGATACAGATCATTCATATGAGATACAAGTAAAAATACATAGAATATTCAAAATCCTCATAATTTTATTTTTCCAAACTAGTAAAAATCAACAAACCAGGGATTTCCCTTTATTAATTTGTTTTTTTTAGCAGCAACTAATAGATTTCTTTCTTTAAAAAATAAAGTCTTTCAAGGATTCAAACTGTGCGATTTATTCTCCCAAAATGTCCAAATCTGCATGACAAGACCGCTTTTTTAAAACACAGTAATGTAATTAATTTTTCGAGTTCTATTCCTGGAACATATTTCCCAGAAACTTTCCAGTAGGAAAACTTTTTTGAAGCCCAAGGACCATTTGTGTGCATTAACTACCGGTGTTGGCTGATGATGTTGACTGTCTCGGCATTCTGGAATACGAAGTTGATTTATGCTCTTTAATCCGAGTTCCTTTGCTGATAGCTATTGACATTTCAACACATTTGATTTAATTTTTTGCACTGGTATTCAAAATAATGGCCTCCTTTTCTTAAAGATAACGTGGTTGAAATCGTTATTAGTAATGAAGAATCGATTACTGTGTCAAGCATCCGATTAAATAAGCTGTTGTGAATTGCTAAACATTCTTTTTTGCTTTCTTGAATAATTCATGCAAATAATAATGCCAAGTACTGTACTGTACTATAGGGCCCAGCACGCACCCAAATTAAATTTTTGATCCGTATATATTCACAAATTGTTGCCAAAAATTCTTGAAACTGAGATTAGCAATTTTAATGAATGATTTAGCAAAATAAGGATGAGCCCAGTTTTTGACCCTATGCAAACAATTTATATTTTAAAAGAGTTGGTGGAAGTGGGAGGTATTATCAGACTAATGCATAACTGCAGAATATAAAAATATATGAAAAGTTTCAAATTAATCTTGGTATTTGAAGATAATTCTGTATTGTGCCAAATATTGAAACAATTCAAGCCTTGCAATGGTGGATTACAATACAGTAATTACACAGCTCTTGCATCTGATGCCTCTGATACTCACATGCTCTGTGTAAAGTTTCTTGGGCTCTTTTCTGTTTGAAAATGCCAACCTGATACCTATATGAAGGAAAATTTGATGATAAAAACTTCAGGAGTGCAAAACTTCTGCTTGTACTGGTCCTTACATTTTTGGGGGGTGCAAGGTATTTTTCTGTTCAAAGTTATATCAATAAAATCATTTTCAGGGAGATTCTTGGGAATGTCCCCAATGGTTTGCTTCTTCTGGTTAATCTGATGATCTGAGATTCACCTTGGAACGTTGTAGGAGGGGTGAGATGAATGACCTGTCATGCTGGCAGTGGCAGCAAATACTGTGTATTGTAGATAACCTGGGAAGACTTATGTGTGTATCCTGTGGCAAGAGGAAATGTATGACTCTTGTGCGTTTGCCTCAGGCTACTTTCATGGGTGCTCTTGAAAAGTTTGTTTTTATAGATGTCATGAAAATGAGAATGAAGGTATGTTTAGCCGTCAGGTTGTATGCAATGAACCAATGAACCTGGAGGTAATTTTGGTTTAGTCATTAGAATGATACATTTCTTGGAATTCAGTACTTGGATATTGTTTGTCCTTCAAATACTGTTCTGAGTATAGTGGTACCTTTTTGACTTCAGTGATATTCTGGGTGCAGTGTGGTGATGCACTGCGCATTGATACTTGAGAACATGACAAGGCACTTAGTATCTAACTCTGCAGAGTAAACATAACACCATATGGCTCTTGAAGGAGTATACAGTTGGTGATTTTTAGAATTGAATGTACAGTTAGTCAACTGCTGATGCTGCTGATTGTCCCTCTGTTTGGATGCAATTTTCATTGATGTTATCAGTGAATGTTGAATGAATAGAAAAGTGAATTTGGGAGCGACATCTTGACTTGGAAACGCATCATCGCCATCAAATCGTTCAAGTGCCCCACTTGAAATTGCATACTAGTGAAGTTACTCATTTCGAGTTGTCAGGTCAACCAGAAAAGTTGATGGTTTCTATACGTTTCGAGCACTACTCCCGTATCTGTAGTTGCGAGGAGAAGGGATGCTGTATATATCCGGAAGATTAAGCAGCGATTCAGGATATTTGCAGTGACATCTACCATTGGAGTGTGAAAATTATTGTTATTCATAGATGTCGGGATCGCTTGGAGTCATGGCGGCGTTCCTTTGAAATCAGCTGGATCTCAGTCCACTGCCTGACTGACCAAAAGTTCACGAAGCACAGATTCACTGCGGAATCGGAGTGACTCGAACTGTTCTCTCGTGCGTCTGACGATTTAGAAAGATGTTGATTCTGTACCCTTCTCCTTGCAGGTATCTTGATTTTTGGAAACGGGGTTTATTCTGTGTGGACGGCACATAATGAACCCTCTTGGTCAGATCAGACATTTCTCCACGATCGGCGGTGATGTTTTCATCGCGAGTGCCGTGCGAACGCCGATTGGGTCATTCAGGAGTTCACTAGCGTCGTTCCGTGCGACAGAACTTGGAGCTGTTGCAATCAAAGTAAGTTGAGCTGAATAATGATTTATGAATACCCTGTGCATTTATTAGCATTATGCCGTATCTAGGGAGCAATTGAAAAAGCTGGCATCAATCCCGACGCCGTGCAAGAAGTTTACATGGGAAATGTAGTCCAGGCAATGGGAGGTCAAGCTCCGGCTCGTCAAGCCTCACTTTTTGCAGGACTCCCAAAAAGTGTTCTGTGTACCACAATCAATAAAGTTTGCGCGTCGGGGATGAAGACTGTGATGATGGCTGCTCAGTCCATCAAATCTGGGACGAATAACTTGATGATTGCCGGTGGAATGGAGAGCATGTCAAATTGCCCGTATTACATGAAACGCGGAGAAACCCCTTATGGCGGAGTGACTCTCTTTGACAGTATCGTTTTTGATGGACTCACTGACGTTTACAATAAGTGTCACATGGGGAACTGTGCAGAGAATACAGCGAAAAAGATGAAAATATCCCGCGAAGAACAGGATGCTTATGCAACACGGAGTTACAAACTGAGTGCTGAAGCGTGGAAGTCCGGAGCATTTGCCAGTGAAATCGTGCCGGTTATTGTACCTCCGAAAAAGAAAGGAGGCGAATCAACCACTGTTACCGAAGATGAAGAATACAAGAAAGTGAATCTCGCAAAACTTCCAACGCTGAATACAGTGTTTCAGCGAGAAGGTGGAACTGTTACTGCTGGAAATGCATCAACATTGAATGATGGAGCTTCTGCTCTAGTGATTGCCAATGAACAGGCTCTGAAGCAATACAATCTTAAGCCTTTGGCGAGAATTGTTGCGGGTGCTGATGCAGCTACTGAACCAATCGACTTTCCGATTGCACCTGCCTTTGCCACTCCAAAGGTCAGTTGTC
>CAJPEX010002553.1:0-38105 GCA_905338405.1 Notodromas monacha
GAAAAGCTAAAAAAATAATCAATCATCTTATTTTGGCATGACCGCATGATTTTACAGTACATGCAACCCACGGCTGTGAGATGATCGATGATTACGAGCACTGACATTTTTCTCGAACGATGACAAGAGAAAATCATTCGATTTCAAGATACAATAAATGACTATTCCAACATGCTT
This sequence comes from Notodromas monacha, assembly GCA_905338405.1. Lineage (NCBI taxonomy): Eukaryota > Metazoa > Arthropoda > Ostracoda > Podocopida > Cyprididae > Notodromas > Notodromas monacha. The sequence goes on from CAJPEX010002553.1 coordinate 178, forward strand.
TCTGTCCAAATGTGAAGTACAAACTAATCGGGTGAAACAAACCTTTATAGGAATCACCCTATTCGCGAACTCCGCTCCTCATCGGAAGAACTCCCACAAATAAATGCTGGAATAACTCACTTGAGATGAGAACCGCTGATTCTGCGCGTGATGTGCATATATTGTACTTCACCGCGTGGGGATAACAGAGAATATATATACAGTATAGGATACCGTATTCGTTTGGTTTCTTTCTTGCAGTGACGATTTCGGGCTTCCCGTTCAAGGGATTCTTCATCCAGGCCCGAGACATTGACACCAACGAGTGGGTCAACGGAGGTGAGTTCATGCCCGGCGCAGGGGTCAAAGTTTACAAGCCCTGCAACGCCATCACGCACACGGACAACAAGCCCAAAGACGGGGTCAAGTTGCTCTGGCAGGCGCCCAACGACCGGTCCGGATTCGTCTATTTCACGTTAGTATTCCCATAAAACTCGCGTATGAGTCTCGGCAACACCTACCTATTTATTGCTTTTTTTAGCTTCCAATACAATTTTAACTAAATTTTTCACTGAAAATCCCTGGTGCGTGTCTTGCTTGCTTGATGGTGCATGATGGTACAGTACTCAACTCAAGTATAAATATGATGTTCTTCAAGACCATGTGCAGCCATGCACATACGAGGGTTTGGTTTATAATTTTTGAGACTATTGTACTTTGAAAAAGACCCAATGGAGTTCCAGCAATTCCGAACACTTTTTTTTTCACTCGCATAGCGCGCCCGATAATTTGGCAAAATTTCAGTGGTGTTCAGCTTACTCTCCTCCGATTTCCATGCATCCTTTCGTGCGCTAATCCAATAATCAAAACGGCGCATAAAATCAAGTAACGTTAGTTATTGATTAAGCTGCTCTTGGACCGCGGAATTGATAGGCTGTCCCTATGTTTCCAAGATCAATACCTTTCAGATCGTCATTTGTCACTGTCAGGAACAGTCAAAAGTCACAGGGTGTTTAATGATGATCAGTCAATCAACCAACAGGCATAACCTCATTTTTCGCACGGGTTCAATGTTGCAGTCATCACATGAAAAAAAAATGCATTGAAAATGGCAGAGAGTATGCTGAACAGCACTGAAGCATTGCCAAATGATGTTTCTACGCGAGTAAAATTTTTGCTAGCATTGTTGATACTTCCCAGGATCTACGCAAAAAGTCACAAAACTGATGAACCAACCCTCGTACATGTGGCTCCACCTACTCAGAAATATTTTGGTCAAGCGCATGTCTCAACAAGTTACTGTACAGCACTTGAGAGAAAAATAATCCATCAATCCCACGGGGATCAGGAAACCGAAAATCTCATAATCATATTACGTCATTCAAATATGATTTGACACGTGATACGAATTCAGCTGAAGTTGAATGAAAAGATTATTCCATGCTACTCCAATAAGCACGAAGTAGCAAACACGTACGCAATTTTTGCTAAAAATGTTATTGTATTCAATAAAATTGACTATCGCTAAAAAAATATCGTTTCACGACTGGGATGACAAGAGGAAATCTCCTCAATTAAGTCTTATAACTTACGACTTACTTACTTCAGTCAATTACGACTTTTTGAGACTACAGTTCTCTGACTGACACATAAGGCAAGTCCTCTTTTTAACGCATCCAATTTTTTTCTTTTTTTCCTTTCAGAGGAACTCTGCTGTACAACTACACTGACTATTGGAGCGACGTGATTGCTTTGGTGCCAAATCCAGACGAAGCCTGAAAGAAGCGAACTGATGAAAATTCTCATTCGTAAACTTTCGCACAACGTTGCCGTTTTGTATGTCAAAATCTTCATGTTCATCCTGTGGTCCGATGGAGAAAAAATAAATGCTATGCTTTTTTTTAATAAATCGGTGTAATGCTTCGAGCTCTTCCGCGGCGAATAAAAAGTTCCAAGGTTCAAATCAACAAAAACCCATTCAAACAAATGTAACAGAAGAGAAGGATTCCCCAACGGCGAAAAGAAGCTGTATTGAGATTTATCCTCAATCTCCTAGCTGAAGCGCACAGAACCGCGTTTGTTCATAGAAACCAGCTTTCACTGTGCGTCCACCAAAAAATCGTCCGTTCAAGTCTACCACGGCTGCAAAATGGAAAAAAAAGACGAAATCGCGGACATTAATTTTAAATACTGTGATAAAAAGAGAAAATTAACGAAAAATCGCCCACTGCGGAGAGATTAAATTTCGGGCCATAGGTTCTCAGCTGCTGATGACATCGAGGGGCTGTCGCAATTTCTGTAGCAAGCGCCAGATGGCTCTTTTTGAAGGTGCTAATTTCCTGTTTGGAAAGGGGGTTTCGCCAAGCAGGCTAGTCTTACACAAAAAGGCAATAATTACACGAGAATTTAGCTCACGGTTTCAACTGGACCATTATTACACCTCACTCGCTCTCCGTCATTTCAAACAGCGCAGAGAAGCGGTTCACTCAGCGTTGACGCGAAGTCGGCATGTGAAGATTTTTGTGACGATGATTCAGAAAATGTTTGAAAAAACGTTTCTCGACAAAGAGGAGGAGATTCTTCGGCTTAGAAAATGGACCTTCTCAAAATTAAATTATAATCCATCTCATGATCCCCTCAATTTAAAATTAAAGGAGAGACTGATTTGAAAATTAAAATGATGACGAGTTAAACGCCAGAGCAAATCGGACTATTTCCTTCCGAATTGGATTCAATATTTTGCAGCCAAATTGGTTTTTCTATCAAGATCCAAGATGAACTATCTTCAACGTGGAAAATATCAACAATTTTTAGCTGCTCAAGAAGCAAAACAATGCGCCCAAAAAGCTATCTCCAATTTTCTTACCCTTTATGGCAGATTCCATTCGTCGAAATTCCACAAAAATGCGCACGGCTTCCTCCGGAATTTGGTTTGGTATTTCGAAAATGATCACTTTGATCACGTCTCCATACTTCTGCGTACACTCGTCTTTTACTTCAGTTTCCAGGAAGTCGTCAACTTCACCAGGTCCGACCATATTCTAGAAAACGTTTTCAAACGCCGATTATGAAAATTTTCATCATTTACACAACGTTGTGACATTTCAAAGTTGAAACAATATTTTTTCCGAAATATTCGATACATATCCGATGATTTTTCAAATCGAAAGCATCAAAAAATGTAAATAAAATTCGTAGATACAAATATTACCTTCAACAGGACGACCTTCGAGGGTTTTTTCATGATCTCAGTGATGTTATTTTCGTCTTCCGGCTTTTCTTCAGCCGCCGGGGCAGCAGCCACTGCACCTGGGGGAGGGCCTCCGGGTGGCGGTGGTGGCGGCATCACGCCCGGCGGCGGTGGGGGAGGCATTAAATTCGCTGCGATTTCATTATCCGGCGCCACTCCCGGAACCGGTGGCGGCGGCATCAACTGATTCTCGTGAATAATTCGACCACCTCGCTTGCTGGTTTTCTCCACTTGCAAAGCTGTGGATATTCCGTGTTCGTGCTTGCCAAGTCCTTGTCCTTCCTGTTGACAAATCAGACATACAGGTTGAACAGACAAGTTTTGAATACAATCCACGAAAACAATAGAATTGATTCGCAATTTCATTGTCGCGACAACAAAGACGAATCGAATTCTCTCGATAGGAGCGTTTCCTTTCACTAGACCAACCGACGTCCCAATCTTGAAAGAGTTTATTGGCATAATATCGTTTTCTCATACACTGTTCGGCACGGTTCTGTTCGGTTACTCTCGGCCATATACAGTAAGTAATTTTGGCGGGACCTGTTCGAAATTTCATTGAGTGAGCTCCATGTCTCCTCAAATTTAATTACGCGAAATTGATGAATAACTAATATTGTACTTCATTACTTTATAACGCCAAAAATGATCTTTTTCGCACCTTATACCCGTATTTCGCCATGATTTTTGCGGCAATCGCAAGGCCCGTGCTGCCACCTGACGCTGGAGAATTCAATCCTGCAGATCCGTTACTTTCCTTCTCCGACTGGAGTGACGGAGGAGGTGCTATCATTGCCCCAGGCCCTGAAAGAATACAATACACATCACCAGCGTTTTCGCAACGCCTAATGACCCGCTTGCGGGCATTCACGGTAGCTGAAATATTCTTGGGGAAAGAGGTTACATCGTTCAAAGCAATCTCTTTCTGGAAAACGACGAAAAAATGTTTGTCCTTCAACGGCATGCAGCAAAATTTTTCTGATGATGATCAATAGAAGGAAACTTCTCAGAAACTGGTACGATTTAAGCTTCAAAGAAAAAAAACTGATGCGCGAGGCTCCGAAAGCACCCGGCATACGGACCATTCGACTTAAGAACAACAGAAATTTTAAAAATCTGTCCTGATGTACAGACTTTGTCTCGAGATAGAGACAATTTCAAACATTCAAAAACAAATAGAAAATTTCATTTTTCAAAGGCGTTTTTGATATCTTTACACAAGTTCAGCTATTTATAATCACTGAACTTACAAATAAATGTTATCATACATTCAATCCACTTCATATACAGAAACATGTACTTCCTGTATCTTGAAATTGAGGAAAACAATATTATTGAACTTTTTGGAGGACTTAATAATTTTTGATAAACGGGAGAACCAATTAAATATGTTTCCATTGAACAACTGTGATCATGACAAAAACCTGAACATTCCGACTAATTTTTTTATAGAAAAAAATAAAAATGGCGAGAAGCTTCTCGATCGTTACTAACAACAAACGGAGCATAAGTTTCTTAACAAATCAAACTCACGGTCTCGACGAGGCTTATCCCTGCTTTTCGATTTGGAATCGTCTTCATCGTCGCTTTCACCTCGAACACGGCAGAATCCTTCCAAATTCCTCGCTCCCATAGGCGGAGAATCTTCACGAGTGCGTCTACGATCCCCTTTACTTCGATCACGATCCCTTTCGCGATCCCTATCTTTTTCTCGGTCCCTGTCCGTTTCCGGTCGTGGCTTCCTACGTTCACGATCGCTGTAACGATCCTTATCCCTGGTTTTCTCCTCTTCTGATCGACGTTCGTCGTCCCTAGCCCGCAGTGCTGCAAGGTATGCGAATAAAGGAAAATGCATTCAATATGCATCACCGCTTACCATCACCAATGGAATAGGTTACCGAATAATTCCATCAAGAGCAATTATTCTGAACAGCATAATCCACTGCTTCATTAATTTCCAAGTTCAACAAACGACAACAAAAATTTGGCTTGCGAAGAATTAATACGAAGTATTTGGTCCGTTTGATTTGTGAAATCCTGGACTGAACACAAGAAGAAGTGCATCGGAATTCGCCATAAATACAAAATGTTCAGATTTATGAGAACGGAGAGATGTACCGAAAAAAGTCTTGACATTTATTATGGTTTGAAAATTCCACGACAACGATCATTCTTCTAATGCTTTCGGAGCAATGCTTCAGCTCACATCGGAGAAACTAAGAGGCAAATCGAACTTGGGACAACTCAGCCCGAATTTATAATACTGTACTGAAATAAAGTTGTGAAACTCGATAACTAAAACCGTCCTGTGTATGTAGAATTTTTCTTAGTCTAAATCCCCTTAAAATAATACATGTAAACCTCCCTTACTGCAGGTTTTCCCCCTCATACCTTTTTAATTATAATTTCGTGATGTCTTTTGGCTTTAATTCTATTGACAGTGAAAAGAGGTGAAAAATCTAACTTGATGCTGTTCACAAGGAAGTGAGTGACTCAATAAGACAAATTAACCCTTACCTAAAAGTTCAGCATTTTGCCAACTCACTTCTTCTGCAGTTTAAGGCCACAAGGATCACAAATTTTAGTTGTCTGTGATAAATTATAATCATATAAAGCAAAAATAGCTGTTTCTTTAACGCGAAACTCATTTAAAGATGCTTTTTTGCTGGTCTCTCGAAATCCGACTTGAAGAGGTTCGACAATAAAATTACTGAAACTCTGCCAGTGACATCCGCCCAAATCAGAAAAATTGGCAATTTCAAGAGAAAAACTCGAAACCCCTCGATAAAACAATCAGAATGAAATTTTTGAGAGTCAATCACATTCGCCCGCACTGAAAAATTCTTCATTCAACCGGATCGAGCAGGAATTTGGATCATACGAATCAAAAATGTATCGCAGCATAGTGACTTCTTGATAATTTTCAAGTGTTACCGTACCATCAAAACGAATACCTTTCACAGCTTTCTCGTAGTCGTTCGGTCTGAGCGGATCGTATTCTTCGTTTACTGGTGTCGCCAGATCGCTATACAGCAAAGTGGCTGACGCAGTTGCCAACGCACTTTGACTCTCCTTTAAAAAAAATAAACCAGGAAAAGAAAACGGAGCGTTCAACGCAACCAAATACCACATATACAGTACACTGCAGCAAATTAAAATTCATATTCTGCGATTCGTAAGTCAAAAATCAATTATCCAAAATGTTCTGCAGAACAATTTCGCGCAAAACAAACTTCATCATCACCTCGTCTGTCGCTCAAATACAAAAATCCTCTTCAACAACATGCGATATATTTAGAAATTAGGATGGAATCAAGATACGTTGAACACGTGAAAAAGAGAAGAAATTCGAAAAAAAAAAACGGATTCAGTTCAACTTCGATAAATCGAATCTCCCGATGATGTCGAACTTTTTCAAGTCCCTCTCTAAATTTCCTTAGAAACAATGCATTAAAAATTTTTAACTCCAAGGCATTAAAACCTCTAGAACTATATTATTCTGGAAGTCTTTTGGGTAATAGTTTATTGAAACAGTAAGGAGAAAAGAAATAAATGTAAGTTATGTAACGATGTGTTTTGAAACAAAATTCAAGAGTGATTGGGCAAATTAACCCTTGCCTCCAAAATCAGCATTCTGTCAACTCAATCAAGAAGCAATTCAAGGACCAGAATATCAGATTACGATTTCCTCTTATTCATCTTTCTCACCCACAACAAAAATGCAAATTTCTCCAATTGAAAATCTCCCTAGCTCGGATTTTTTCATGGTCACTTGAAGTTCGATTTGAAGACGATAAATTGTATTGAAACGGAAAAAAATTGCTAACCTTTGTAGCCCTCGACGTGCCGAACATCGCCCCGGATTTTGGAAACCCCGAACCGGAGTCTTTAGAGTTGAGATCCACCACCGGAGCGATCCATTGCTTCGATTTACTCTTGGACGCCTTGGAACATTCACGTTGCACAGAATAATCAATTTCACGATTTCTCGTCTTCGTGGACAAGACAAATTTTCCCGCAATACTCGTTCATCACCCCCAAAGAAAAAAGAGCAAGAACTGTTTCGCCGCCAGCGCGTTACTCACAAGGCCAGTTAACTGATTGACTCTGTTCTTTTGCTGCACGTGGCTCTGCAACAGTTTCATTCCTCCCGGAGACCATTTTGAAACGCCGGTTCCAATGTCTTCGTCATCGTACAATGACATTCTCGCCGAATCGAATCACAAGCTCGACTTTCACTCACAATACCTGCCAACCAAGTACAGTACCACAAAACAAAGAATCAATAGCTATTAGAGCGTTCCAAGTACCGAAAGAAATCAAAACATTTAAAAAGTTCGTCCTAGCAACCTCCGTAACTTTAAAAAGGATATTACGCTGCGCAACCCTGTGTGCAATCATCAAGTCGAATCAAGATAAAAAATTTCGAAAAACTTTTCTTCAGATGAGCTAGAAGAGAAATTCACGAACTCTAATACAACAGGGAGAGTGAGACAGTAGGAAACTGATCTTCGAACATTCTATGCACCATTTCGAAAAAAGATTCAACATAAAGAGGTACACTTTGAACGACTTTAAAGCTCATGACTTCGGCTGAATTCACACTTTTATAAACCCATAGCCATTCCAAGAATTATGCTCATAAAATAAAATACAAAAAGTTTTGTACAGTTTAATTTTTTTCATCAAAGCAACTTTGATTCCCAATTTTTTCCAAATATTTAAGAGGCATCAATGTCGAAAAATCGGTCCTCTTGGGTCTATCTTGTCAACGGAAAACAAGCTAAAACGGAGGTTGCCCGATTTAAAATAGAAAACCCACAATGATTCCAACCATGCAATTTTCATGCTTCTCTTCCAAACATTCAAACAATCGTCTATGTTGATGCTACGGTCATGGTTCACAGCCTCGAAAGGATAAAACAAAAACCAATATACGCGATTGAACAGAAAGATAAGCATCGTGCAGATCATCGCGTTCCTCCTTGTGTTCCAAGCAAATTTTAATGATTCAGATTTCATCTCCAAAAACAGTTAACGTGGTTGAAAAAAAAATCTGATTAAATGCACACGATTGTGTCCGGTAATTCTTGCGTCTAAAAAGCTATCATTTTTTAAAGCTAGAATAATCGATGCTCGATGTACTCCCAGAATTTTCATAAATTGAGTCGTAAATTCTGCTGGCGTCGCGGGATGAGTTTCCTGAATAGTTATCTCCGTTTCCACATGGAGGCCCTCTCTCGTATATTTCATCCATCGTCGCATCCGAATACAATGCCTCGGACTCCCATGCCTTGGAATATGAAAAAAAAAACGAATAAAATCAACACGAAAGTTGACCCGTCGTACAGTATTTAGAAAATGTCTTATTCAACAGTCGTATGAATACGGCGCGAACGATCAGGGGTCCAATGCAGAAAATTATGAATTCGTTCAGCAAACGTGCCTAGCACGTGACGCCAGTTCGTTTCACTTCGAACCATTTGATGTACTATGCTTTTCATAGCGAATGCCTAAATTTTTCCTTTCCTTGAGTGAACAAAGGTTCAATTACATTCGGTTGACTTGAATATACTATAATCGAATAACTTAATTAGGTTATGCATTCGGTTTCGTTAAGTAGTGATGTTTCAGACAGCACCAGCATGGTATTGCAAAGAACGACGTCGACTGTTCACATGAAAAGAACCTTAAGATCTGCCAGAGATGTTTACAAATAGGCCTAACAATTGACAATTTTCAAAATTTCAATCAGAATAAAAGCAGAATTATCCCACAGTACATACATTGAATACAATCATCGTAAATCTAAAGCAGTAAGCATGATACAGAGTTTTATACGGTGGTTAGAGCATGAAATTCCCGTCTCTATTTACAAAAGTCTCAAAATGTTCCTGCCGAAATAGTTCCTGTCTTGCAGTTCTTCCTTCTTGAATAGTCTCCGTCTCGAAATGTTTGACTTGACTAGTCCCCGTCTTGAAATAATTCTGCCTAAAATAATCCCTGTCAAACTTTCCTCGATACAAGACTATCGCATAGTAAGTTCATGAGACACACCAACTGCTTCACAGATGCGCGCATATAACTGAGTCAAATTTTACTCTTTTTTTTTCAAGAAAGAAAAAAAATGATTTAGCTAAGTCCCCAATCCTATACCTCCATCAATACCCTATCATTGGACGCGTAATATGTTTCATGGAGGCTCTCAGAAATAGATACAATAATACGAATTTGGTCAGAAGTTCTTGCCCTCAATAAAAAAAAACAGTTTCAATTTTACCCTTTCAGCTTCGACGACCTGCTTGTACTCTTGAATGGAATCGTTCAGCGACCAAAGCTGGTACAGCAACGACAAGTCCATTTGCCTCAGGCCATCCTATCGAGATAAGAGAAAAAACGTTGTCAGCAAAACAGTTGAATGCCTCATCGCTGTTTAAAAATAATTTCACCATTTCCCGTCTGAGCTGGCCCATTTGAGAATCAAATTTCCTAAAGTTCTGCTGCGGAGGCTTCATAAGCGGTTTGGGCGCCGGGGTCGGACCAGTGGTTCCCTTCAAGGGTGACGCCGATAACCTCGACGGCCGTGGCGGCGCTGGTGGCGGCACTCCTCGGGCACTAGGCTGAGGTCGGTCCGAAGATTGAAACTGGGCCATCAGCTCTCTGGTCCTATTCGTCACGGTCGAGCTTTTCGCGTTGTTTTCGGCACTAACGCGAGCACGATGCTGTTGATCATTAGAGATCAACACGCTCAGGCTTTTCGGCAACGGCGGGAGACCGGGCAACGCCATTGCTAGAAAATAAGCTAGCATATCCAGCAACACGAAAAAAGTATAAGAATGAAAGTTATAAATAAACTCAAATGCAAAAATTTCCTCGCGGCCGTTATTTATATCCAAGATAACCACGACTAGACCGAGAACTGACGTTTGATCGCGTGACGTAATTTTTATTCGGACGACTTGACTGGAAAATTGCGAGGAAAACTAGGAAAACCTGAGTACGATGCTCAATTGAACCGTCTAAGGAAAAAAATATACATCGCAAAAAGTTATTCAATTACAATCCGTACCACAGAATGCATACAAATAATAAGACTAACTCTTCCGCGACTTGGACTAAAATAATAAAGACGCGTCTCATAATAATCTTAAACTCAGCACTGAATATGCCATTTCACGGGGTGATGCAAAATTTGCACCCACCGAAATGCAGTAATATACACCTCACTAAGTCCTTCAACATTTTATACTGATATGGTCATTTTAAAATTCAGAGAATTGAAAATTCAACACAAAAATATTGCGAGAATTTCAGTCGTCACAAAAAATTAAATTCAAAGCACGCTTTGAAATAATACTAATATTCAATTCACTTGAGAACTTCAGTTCTAAAGACGTGAAAAAAAGCACGAAATCTTGTTCTCGCGTAACTGCAATAGTAATCCTGGATAAAAATAAGGATGGTCGAAACCGGAACTGAGTCCTGGATAAAATACGGCTGCTCGGAAAGCGGCACTCAGTCAAGCAATGGAAAGTTCACCGTGCATTTCATGTCAGCACAATGCCTAAGAAGACACAACCTGATCACAAGTTCCACGAACCTTCAGCCTCCTCCAATTAGTCAAAATACGTTCGCAGATGTCACGATAGGGATTTTCCACAAATATAGTCCATCACTAGATCCATCACAAACGATTTCCACATTTTTCTTTGTTCAGCACATTTAGCCAATGAGAATCTCGAAAAAAATGTCTGTCCATCGTGAAAAACCTCACTCAATTCTAGAAAAAAAGCATCTCTAAAAATATCACTCTCAGAAGCCGGTACAATGTCGTTCATCGGTTCTTGCTACTACTGTACTAAAAATATATTTTTTTAAATCTCGAAATAATTAGCTACAGTACTAGAGAAACCACAAGCGAACATGACCTGGTTCAATGTACGAAAACCCTGGTCAGGTATAAACAGCATTCTCACATTAGATTTCTTTGAAGAGAACAATTCCCACTCACAGAAGAAAAATGCAAAAATCTTCAAGACACATGGCTTGAACTCCCAGCGAAAAATCACTTCAACATGCTGAACGAAAAATTCTCGTGATATGAGTAAAATGAATTAAATAAAGTGAACCTGAGAAAACGCGAGGAGTTGCGGTGATTCGGAAGGACAATCTGACAACTTTGCAGGAGATTTCATGGTTGATGCCCTACTTTTCCGACGCACTCGGATTTTTATCATTCACTAACATCAATATTTCTTTGCTTTCCCCAAACGACACAAGCGGCGTCTCTGAGAAACAAAGACTCGCGAGAATCCCAGAATCCCAGGAAATTATTCAGAATCCCAGAATTTCTGAACGAAATCCGGCAATTCTTTCTACTATCACACTCGAGAGAAATGAGATTACAGAGAGTGCGACAGCTGACCTCCAAATCCCGAAGAACAACCCATCGTATACATCTACGAAACCTTCTGAGACAGATGTCAAGATCCATGCGTGAAATCGACTGAATAGAAACGCCAACAGAACAGCCACAACGGCACCTTTCTTCGCTGATGATTTCACTCCACTCGTCTCCGTTCTTCGGGTTCGCGGAGGAATCCGAATCGGACACGGTCTATTGCTTTCGCCCATTAAGTCGACCTTGCTCAATGTCGTCGCGCATTGAATTGACGAGAATTTTCCAGGCTGTCCACAGATCTTCTGTACCTCCAAGATCACTTCCTGTATTCGGGATCCCGCTTCACGATGAGACGCAAGCTGATTCCTCAAACTCTGCTCTGCGTCGTGAAAGGGTTTCAGGAATTCGTCTACAGTGATGGTCCGATGATCGGATTTGTGTCCTTGACCAAATTTCCCGAGAAGTGCCGCCTTCAACCAACAAACTCTACACACCCAATATTCGCACTTCTGACAGAACCCGAAGGCTTTCAGCGAATGTTTCCGACAAATGGGACCATCTGGTGTCCGATTCGAAGCCGAACTGACGGAGAACACAACGATGTTGAGCACGGCGTAGTTGAGGACAATCTCCGAGAGATTTGAGGTCTTGCGACAGAAACAACAGTTCACTTTTCCGGATTCAGCTATTTGCACAACGCAAAACGCACACAAAGTGTGACCGCATTTCGGCAGCACAAGAGGTTTTCGTGCATTTTGATCAAAGTCTTCAAAGCAAATGTCACAAGCCAGCGGATTCACACCCGTCGACGCCATAGTCGTTCAACACACGACTTCTCAATATAAGCCTTCGACAGCTTCAAATTATTCATTGATCTGGAAAACAAAAATCCCAGCAAATCGTCAACGCAATGCAGCAGAGAATGGCCTCATAGATCCGAAGTCTGAGAGAAATGAAAACCAACGATCGTCTGGGAAAATTCAGACGGTTACTCAGTAATTAACACGCTCTGATAAGTCATGGCTCGATCAAAGTCCAACTCAACACGTGGATTCGTCACCGAAACAATAATCTTCTGCTCAACGATGAACTCTCAACTAGTATCACACGCAGAGATTTCAATGAAACCAGAATCAGAAGCGATCAACAAAAATCACCGATTTAGAAATCTCTTTCTATTCAAACATCCTTAGCACCAAGCTCAGAATTTCTTTCTGCCCAAAAACAACAACAAAAAACCCATTCCGAAAAGCGACATTAACACAGCTTCGAATGCATGAATTCGCAAAATTTTAGAGAAATACGCGATGGCTATCCGACACGCGCAAAAAAAAAAAAAAAAAAAAAACAAACCAAAAAAAAAAAAAAAAAAAAAAAAAAAAAAAAAACAAAAAAAAAAAAAAAAAAAAAAAAAAAAAAAAACAACCCAAAACCCAACCGCCAAAAAACGCACGCTTATCCTCGACAAAATATTGTTTCCCTAAACCCAGTATTCTTTTAGGTACAATTATGCACATCAGATTGTCTGAAAGATCAAACGCTTTTAAGCAGCATAAGCTTCATCAAGACAAACGAAAATCATCCGCAGTGTTTAAAATTCATATTTGAGAAAAATTTTCTTTCAGAAAAGACAGACGCAAACAAATCGCAGCGTCATCGACAAGGATAAGCATGTGAGTAAGCATGTTTCTAGCCAGCTCCAGTCAGAAACAGGTGGCCGACTTGAAATCCACTTTCAAAGCCATGGTGGAAAGATGCGTTCCGCAGAACGAAATTAAAATCGTGGTAGTCGGAGATTTCGGAGTGGGAAAATCTGCTTTGGTGAACTGGTTATGCTATGGTTCGCGTGCCCATGTTCATGAGCCACAAGCTCCGACAATAGGCTGCTCAGTGCACACCCTCGTACACAAGTACAAAAATCCATGGTGCACAACAGGGCTCAAATTCGGCGTGAAGGAATCGGAATCCCTATGGTTCGTGAATTTCTACGACTTCGCGGGTCACAGACGGTGAGAAAAGATCAACGTATTCATCGAAATCCTCGAAACATTCCTATTTCTGCTTGTTCAGCTATAAATCTGCAAGACGATTCCTTCTGGCCGGGGCTGATGGAGCAGTGTTAGTATTCGACATGGCTAATGCAAACTCGATGAAGAACATAGCCGACTTTTGGCTGTCTGAATTAGATCGATCTTTGTCCGGCATTGAAGACGAAGAAGAACCCATTGGAAGCAACTTCAGCAGACTATCTCGCCATTTCGTTGATACCGTTGGGATCGGAAGTGAGATCCCATCATTCAGACGAAATGAACAAGGACCACTTTCGAACAATTTACTGCAACCACCAATGAAAGGTATTCTTTCTCCGACAATTTCGAAGTTGCACATGTCTTATTCGACGAAATTCTTTCTTACGCGTTCAACCAATTTACCCCACGAAAGTAGCCTCAAAATGGAAAGAAAATTACCCCGAAAACAAACTGTGTGTCCAGAAAGCTACCGTGAAGTGAAAAAGGCAGCCAATTTTTTCACGTTTCAAATCTTAGACGAAACGTACGCTCACAAAAAAAAATTGAAAGAAGCTCCAAATCAGTTTGTTGACGCATGTTATACAGCAAAATTGTATTTTAGAATTCTTAAAAAATGAAAATAAGCCAACTAGAAACTAATCAATTCTTTACGCTGTGTCCTATGTTCATGTGAAAAAGTCATGAGCGGATGGAATTCAGGATAACTCGATACAAAATCGACTGCAACATCTACTCAAAACTAAAACTATCCGTCAGTAAACGACAAAGCAAAGAACTCCGGTAGATTACGAAGTTCTCATAGTACAGTAAGTTCTTGAAAATCCTAGAGGATCGTAAAAATTAATATTATGGAACGAAAAAGATACTGGTTTCACAAATTACATGGAAATCTCTTCTCCCTTTCCATACAGACGGCATGAAAACGAGCAAAAGTTTTCCAGACATAGCCTCAACAGTAATCGGCCTCACTTGGTCCGAGGGCACAAAATCAATCAAAATCCCAGCTATCCTCGTCGGCACCAATCTGGACCGCGTTAGTGCATCCCAGTGGAGAGGAGCCGAATCTAGATACTCCTACACAATCGCTTTCGCCGCGGAATGCGGAGTCGATTTATTGAATGTATCATGCGAAGACCCGAGTCAATTCACGCCAGAATCAGAAGCCGTCTTCAAAATGACCAACTTCTACAGCCGTGTCATCAGCCATAAGCAGAGCCAATCCCCACGCAAAGATTCGATAGGAGAAGCTAGGCGATATCTTTCATCTTCCCCCGATTTACCTCAAAACGCGAAAGATGCGAAATGGAAAGCAACACACAATGTTACAACTGCGACAACTGTGTGTCACGGCTGGAAACGATCAAATAGCACCACCGAGAGGATAATTCATATCGATTAAAATTTTCTGAAGACTGATCTTCCTTTCATTAAGTAAACAACAGGAATGAAAGACTTCCAATTAACAGACAAAACAATTATTAGCGGCTGTTGAAAGCTAAAACTTAACCAATGTAGTTACGCTGCCTCTAGTTGATGAAAATTATTCCATCTATTTCGTGGCAACGCCACGAACATGCGAGCCAATGAAGTAGTTCAAAATCCATCGCTGAAAGAAGTACGCAGTATCCGGAGCCCTGACATAAAACTTCGTCGAGTTGCACCCACTGAACCCAGATCTTTCAATTTCCTCAGTAGAGTTCCTCGCAATTCTGCAGCCATCAAAAATATAGGGCCAAATATAATCCCCAACCACCTGGGTCCGCTGCATCAAAGTACCCTGCGTATCACCAATGTGTTCCCAGAAGTAGAATTTTCCACCGGGTACCAAAATTCGTTTTACTTCACTGAGAAACGCAGCTTGCGACTGAACACTGCATAATACCAGTGTGACGACGACGACGTCCACGGAATTGTCCGGGATTTCATGCATGTCCTCACCAGCGGCCACGATGAATTTAGACACTTCAATTTCAGGAAATTTCTTCTTATTCTCTTCGAAAAGCTTTTGGAAATGCGGGTTGGGATCAACCACCGTCATCACACAGTTGCTGGGCAAATACTTGAAATTGGCACCGCTACCAACGCCAACTTCGACCAATGAGAACTTATTTGCTCCCCGCAGAGGTTCGGATTTTGATTGAACGTTGCCAAGCGACCTGAGAGACCACACACACATGCAAAAATTAAAACCATGCCTTGAAATCTTTTAAAACTGCTAATTTTTAATTCAATTTTGAAAAACAATTTTCCATACTCACTCAAAATGCTTTTTCTTGAGCTCGTCGTTTAGCTGGTTGTAACCATCCATGAAGCTGTTGATAAAATGCGCGAAAAACTTCTTCCTCAAATTTTTGAGGTAGTCCAAAATGAGAAAAAGCAAAGAAAAAGACAAAGCCTTAATTTGAGCGCCGACGGACATTTTGATACGTTCACAATAACTCGAACCTGTGAAAAATTGTTCACTTCATTTAATCCATCAGCAATGAATTATGATGCCCAAGCAAACGAATGCTTTGTAAACAAATTCTCGGTCCTTTTATTTTCTTTTTTTTCTACTGCTAATGCAAGAATAGCACCCGACCGATCTCACGGTTCCAAATGACAGCTACGAAAAACGTACAAAAGTAACCAGACCCAATTGTTCAAAACATTGCTCCAAAATCTATCACAACATCTTTCCCACTAGTTTTCTTCGACCAGCCACTTTTACCTCAGATCGGTTTGATAAGCTCGTAGAGATTCCAAAAAATTCCTGAGGGCCACTGACTCCACCATTCGCACGATCACTCGTTTCCCTTGACTCGCACAATGAAAAGGAACACCACAGCACATGAATAGGGAAAGCTTGCACAGTATGAGCAATCAATCGTCCACACTAAGGCACTCGTAGGTCTGCTTGAAGCCAATGAAAAAGCCCCTCTTCTCACGAGACTCGTCGGAGTGGAAATGAAAACGCAAGCTCGTAGCACCAGGTTGAAAACGAGCAACCCCTGCAAAATAAAATGCGGTGTTAATACAAGTACTACATACGCCAAACCAGTCATTTCATGGGCTATGCGTTACCACGTCACACGAAAAGATTTCGACAGAGAAGATAATTAAATATACATGTATATAATTATTTATCTCCTCTGTTGAAATCGTTTCGTGTGACGTGCTAACGCATATTTAGGATAAAGATATGATGCTACTCACATGAAATATTAGAAGTTCCACATATAAATCCGCACGATGGTGCTTGGAAGAAATCCGTGCAGGCACTCAGGCCACCCGGAATTGGCAATGGAGTATCAAGATCAAAGAATGCGGAGTTCATTTTCACCCCGCATATGAACGGATCACGCCTGAAAATTTCATCACATTAACAAAATTAATCTTCTGTCTTTCGAAATCATAAAAAAAAACCGCGCCAGGACAGTTCAGCACTGCGCAAAACACGTCGCGTCGAAAAAAGAGAACAAAAGGAAACTATTACTTATCTGAAGGAAAAACGGAAATTGGATTAGTCTGCCAATATAAATAGGAATAAGTGGTTTAGAACAGATTTGAACGTGGCTATTTTCCAAATAAAATTTACGAAATCGTCCGACACTGAGAACCCGCTACGCACTGATGCTTTCTGTAATAGTTTTGGTCAACCACTGTTTTTGCAACGCTCTCAAAAGTTTTTCTGGTAGGCACACCTGTCATCAGTCACGTTAAAAATTACCTGAAGAATTCGTAGATGCAGTCCATGTTCGGCAAATATCCACGTGGGTAACCCGGAGTAAAAATAGTTCCCTCCAGATCCTTTATCCTCGTGTAGCACACGGGTGGATCTTCACTGTCACCCAAACCAGGAATGACCGAGACTGTCGGGGTCAAGAATGGACCCGAACAAACTTGCAGCATTTGGTAACGAATACGAAACCCAAATCCTGACAGGGTTCCATCACTTACAAACCTCAACTTCATGCTCACCGCACCTTCTTGAAAAACGTATTGATCTAAAAGAAGAAAAAAAAAACAATTCCCTAAATAAAACCGTTTCCCAAACGCAAATTAATTTTTCATTTTATAATTATATCGAACAACGTGACTGAGGGTTATGTTTTGAACGCACCATAAGAACTGCAAAATTCCACTATTGTCAAGTTCACGTTTCTGAAAAATTCAGTCAGAAGAAAATCCACGTCGGCTGAGGCGGTTCAATAAACAGCAGAATCTCGTTGAAACGAATAATACAAACGAATAACGAGTTTGTTTTTCCGATCCTTACTCAGCAGCATCAATGTTATATTAATTCCGTTTGACCGGACATTCCTTAACAACGAAGCTGTTTGCAATGTCCTGAACGCTTCTTCGTCACGAGATTCTACTGCAAGTTAGGAATAGAAGAATTTCGGAGGAAAAATAGAAAGTGCAACAGTGTCAAAACACGTAGGCGCCTTCTTCGGCAAACTCACAAGAAGTTCCAACTTCGCGACTGCAAAAACGTGAAGACCCAACAGGGACACAGGACAAGACTTCGAGGTAATCTCGTTGACAAAAGGGGTCTCTGGCATCGTACTCCAACTCCAAGTGTTCCACTGCACAAGGAAATATTGCATCAAGCAACACGAAAGTTTCATCATCTAAAGTGCTTGAAAAATAAACTTACTGAACAGTTTTACACCGCAGTAATTTCTCGATGGCCTGACTAGTTCGTAGGAACAATCCGAAAACGGCGGATACTTTCCAGGGTAACCAGGAGAATAAATGTACGAATCCTCCTCTTCGAAACGATAGTAACACAAGGTAACGTTTATGATGGAAATTCCCGTTCCACTTGAACTACGCAAAATCCCTTGAAAAAAATGAAAGCAACCAATTAGCATCAAGGCGCAACTTCACACAGGGTTTCAAACTCACCATTTGTATTCGCACCGATGATGAAATTCCAACAAGCAAGAAAAAACACCGCAATAATGCGCTGGCACACCGAAAAACGCATCGCACGGTAAATAATTGCACCATTAATTCTAAAACTCAACATCGTTGAGTTTCCACCTGCTCTAAAAATAAAATATAACTTTTTGACAGAAATTATCGAGTACGATCGCTGTTCCTCAAATAAACGAAAAGCATTCAGTGGATGTGGGTCACAGTTTATGTCTTCCTTAAAATCCGAAATATTGCAACGCGCAGAACACAACTATGGAATGATCAAAATCACGCATAAAAATGACCATAATCCTTCAAACATCCGGTGGGTTTTTGACTGACTCGTACAAATTATTTCAGCACAATTTCTGCCCGCAGCTTAAAAAACAAAAAAACAAAAATCCACCAGAAACATACAATAAGAAGAACTGCATGATCTGTAATTTTCATCACCCTGTAGCATTTGTCCGTAAGCACCAAAACACAGGAACCGGTGGGAATGATTAGCATAAATACAATAAGCGTCTTGGTTTCTTCAAGGAAACCGTAAACATAACGAATGGAGGACAAATTCATATTAAACGATGACGCCAGAGATTCCCATGACTGGGTTTGCAATGAGAGACCTTCGATTCGTTGCGATGCACAATTTCTACGCAGACTAATTGTTGTAGTTCAAACTAGCCTCAAATGCTCACTTTCATTCGAAAAGGTGGAAAATTGTAGTTTCCCCAAAATCAGGCCCACGTTTGCATGACGTGTTCTGCGACAAGTTTTCCCTAAATGCTCAGATCTCTCGCTCTTTCTCACCGGTATCCTCCTAATACCTGGTTTTTCAGTAAGGCGCTGCGCTTGTAAAGTTGTAAACCTACCACTCAATATCGGCTTGTACCACTTTCATTGCATTGGCAGATTTTTCCAACGATGCCCGTTCAGCAGCTGACAAGGTCTGCTGAACGACGTAGTTGACTCCATTTTCTCCAAGAACACAGGGCAAGGAGAGGAAAACTTCTTCGTCAAGACCATGATAACCCTGGAGGCGATAAAACATCAAAAAACGCATTCATAATATTGTAGCATGAAAACATTTTATGCGCATCATTCTTATTTTCAAGAAAGCATTACAGATATCCTGGGCTTCACGAGGTTGTGGGAAGAGTCAACATGTGCTTTATTATTAATGTTGCATTACTCATTCAAATGCCTGCATTCAATATTGTACTCCATAAATATTGTCGCACAGACAAGACCATCATAGTGCAAAAAATTGGGCCACATTAGGGTCTCACTTGCACAAAAAAGTGGCATGAAATTATGAATAAATCACCACCGAAAACGGGTACGAATACAAAAAATAAATGCACGGGAGCTTAATTTCTTTCATTGTGCTTGTAAGATCGGGAAGAAATTTCCTTCTTCAATTCGATTATGAACCAAAATATATGTATTTGAATAATATAATCGAGAGGGAAGATATACGTAAATGTGCTGTACCTCGGTGTATTGCAGAATACTGTACTGTAGTTCAATGTACTACACTTATTTTCCATGGAAAACGGAACAACATTGTTACACCTCCGTGAACAATATCAATCAGTAATCTGAACACTGAACTTGAAAAAAAGAAAAACCCTTGCAACTTACTTGCACCATGGTAGAGACTGGGAAAACTTCGTGCGTGTTACGCAATACAGCTCTGACCAGTGCAGCAACACTGAGCCCAATTCCCCAGGAAGTGTATCCTTTATGTTGTATTATTTTGTAAGCACTTCACAACGAAAGAAAAATGTGCTTGCAATACGACACCAGAATGTAATAAACGGTACTGTATTTCTAGAGAGCAGTCTTACCTTTCAATAACTTCTCGATGAATATCCTCCCATTTCTCGGGATCATCCGGGGTGCCGATCTTGGGATTCAAATCCGCGAGTTTCACACCCGCAATATTGGCGCCCGACCAAACCGCAACTACCCAGGAAAAAAATCGGCAGAAACATCTGGATCAAAACGAAGCTATAGACGAACATCGGTTCAAGTAACCGTACCACTCGAATCCCCATGTTCCCCGATTATCCATCCATGGCAGGATGACGGGGCGACTTTCATCCGTTGACTCATGAGGAACCTGAATCGCGAAGAATCCAAGTTTGTGCCAGATCCAATCACGCGATGTTTCCCAAATCCACTCAATTTCCAGGCAACGTACGAGAGGATGTCAACTGTGGGTGAAGACGGAACAAAATCAGTCCAACCCCGTTAAGACCCCCGCGCGCATTAAAATGAGCAATGAAAATTTTGTGGTCCAAGCTCAGAATAAGATAAATTCTACAAAATCCAAGACTATTTTGGCAGACAGGGAGGCAGTGGGAGACATAAGTCTTGCACCATCAGTGAAATCTAACCTCACCTTCAATTTCTGGTGATTGTATCCTTAACTTCCTCAGCCACACATTTCTTTCCCTGATTTTGAATTCTTATTTTTTTTTAGTCTGTATTCCTGGCTGTTGCGCAGTTCTCTTTCAGGTACCAGTACAAAAACTGTTGAATCAGGTCAACAGTTTTTCACAAAATTTTCAACACAATTTGCACAATAATTTTGCAAATTTTGGGTGGAAATGATCAACATAAAAATTATCTTGCTTTTTAGAATACGCTGTTTTACTGTGTGATAAATGAAGACAGTTCCAAAAAATGGTTGCAGAGAACAAAACCAAGCACAGACGAGCATATGAAAATAATGAAACTGAAATATTTATAAAATTAAACAGAAGATTACATATTTTCAAGTGCCCAGAGGAAGGAATTTGCATAACAAAAATGAATTACATTACCGTATATGCAGTTACATTGCACAATAAATTCCAGCCTCAAAATCACGTTTTTAAATTATAATTTTGGGATTTTTCCGCAGGAACAAAAGTTTGTTACCAAATTTTGGTTTGTTAATTGAGGTATTTTTCCTGGAGACCAAAAGTTTGTTATCCCCGTGATTCTTTCACCAAGAGGAACCTGAAACTATCAAACACTGTAAACTATCAAATATATTCATCGAAATTAGTAAGATTAAAGAGATCAGGACGAATGTCATGGAGATACTCACCAGGATTTGAAACAATGAGGAGAATGCAATCCGGAGAATGATGACAAAGCTTGGGAATAATGTGCTTAAATATGTTCACGTTTCGCTGCACCAAATTCAGTCGAGATTCACCTTCCACCTGACGAGCCCCGGCCGTAACGATACAGATCTTAGATCCGGCTGTCACTTCATAGTCTTTTCAACGAGAAAGAGAAGTGCACGTAAAAAACCAACCAATCCCCGAAATTCGACGAAATTGTCTCATACCAGTCGAGGCCTTAACTCGCACGTTGCGCAGAAATGATAATCCGTGCTGCATATCCATCATTTCCCCCAGCAGTTTTTCCTCTTGAACATCCACTAGAGCGATTTCAGACGCAATATGCTGCAAGAAGAATAAAAGTACGAAAATGAAATTGAGGAAATAACGCAGCCATTTTTCAAATTTTCTCTAATTGGAAGACAATGATAGAGAAATGCAGAATCACTGAATCAGACTCTTACTTGGGTGAGCATGGAGAAAGCACAAGCCATTCCTACTTGCCCAACACCGACAACGGTAACTTTACTCCCAGAGGACTCAACAGGAGTCGCAACATGCTGAAACAGGGCTTCACAAACGGAGCTACTCATTTTCAAAATCTCCAACACTAAATCACTGTTTCAACTCTGCAAGAAAATAAACAGGAAAACTTCAATAATTTGCTGCTAACGTTCTCTAACATAGACTACACACTACGGCGAGTCGCGGCAAGTAATGACATTGTGAACAGTACTAGTCAATACAAACGTACAAAAAGTAGATCTGAGGGATAGGGCTCATTTTCACAGTTATCACAAATATCCCACGACGTGGAAACGAAAAAAAAGGGGAAATAATCTTCGTATTTCGTAGTTCTTGCGATCACCGGGTGAACGCTTCATAATAACGATTACTGTTCCCATTTGTGACGTTTTGGTCGAAAGAACTGTCGTTATCACTTTCGGACAATCCAGTTTCGCGAGAACTTTTGAGTACTCCTCTCGAAACGGGATGAATCGAGTGTCGAGAAGAAGATGCACCAAAGCGGCTTCTGATCGGCGTTGCTGACATTGCACCCGTTGACGATGTTCGTGATGTTGTAGGGGCCGTGAGTTCTGTTTCCAAATTCTCTTCATCCTCATCATCATCTGACATCGGGGTCTTGGACTCGAAAGTATCATACGCGAGGATTTCGTCATCCTTGATATGGTGTCCTCCGTCGATGAATTCAGCGAACCTGTTCCGAAAATGGCGCATATTCACAGTTAGAAAAGCGAACACAATTCAACACGAATTTGATCAATAGCTTCTATGCCTAACAAAAGAAGTTATTCTTTTGAAACTCTGCTCTTGTTCCTGGTTACAGGAGAGAATGTGATAAGACATCTCACTCGTCACAAGAAGATATTTACTATAAAGAAAAAAACATAACATTATTTCCAAAAGGCTATTGTGTAGTGAACAATTTGCAATGGACGTGGATAATTTTCTCTAGTTTTTAAAACGTGCTTAGACGTCACTCGCTGTCACGACTGCATTTCCATTGCACGCCAAGTCGTAACAAGTCACAGTTTTCTCCTACGGGCACATAGGAAGTGCTCAAGTTTGTATTTAGTGAGTAGCAAATACAATTCCATGATACATCAAGGCCTTATTCGTTCCCATTTTTTTATTTTCTATTTAAAGCAGGTTTTTTTCTCTCCACAAATTCATAAGAAATTCAGCACTTCTTTGCGCTCATTGCATCACACATTCAAAATATTTGAAAATGCTTATTTTATCGATTTAGAGTAAAATTTTTGACACCATATTTGCTTCAACCATTGACGAAACTGAACAAGAGACTATTGAACCTCTGGCTTAGCCAGACTAGGAGACCAAGTTGTTGTTCCATGAACTTCCTAGTACTGAATTAATTTCCAGGATCAACGACCTTTCGATTATCGAAAAATTAGCCTAATTGGATGAGAACATTTTCGATTCTCGACTTGTTGTACGATTCTAAGAGAAGAAACAAACCTTTTGGGATCCTTGAGACGGTTTACAGTTTTCCAAGCGTTGCATTGTGGACTGGAGCAGAATTTTCTCAATTCATCAAGTTCGCGCCTGGTTTCTATGTATCCTTGTTCGATATATTCCTGCTCGGTCAAATACCGAGGAGCTGGACGAAAGAACGCAAACCGATACCTGTTCGTACGAACGATAAATGAATAACACAAAATATTTATGCATCTGCGGGAATTTCACAAGAATTTTTGAGTCATTGAATGAAATTTCTTTGAAAATAAAAACCCAACTCGTGTGTTACTCGAAAAATTCCTCAACGTCCCTGAAAAAATAGGAGAATCATGCATTTTATGAAAACATAGAAGTGCTTTTAAAAGTATCAATGCACTCAGTACATGAACATACGAGCGCAAAATAAAATCTAACCTGAATCCTTGCAAACGTTCAGCAAATGCATCACACAGCTTTTGTGGGATGTATCGACAGCCAATCAGCAAGCAAATAGTAAGGAACGTGAACTCTTTCACCTCTGAACACGCAAAAATCAACACGGCTCCAACAAACTGCAGGAAAAAAATTATACAAAATATACGTTCTTCTCCAGTTCTTACAGCCCACATAGGCCACGTGCGAACAGTATTAAAAATAAAACTTAGCATGCAGAATTCTCCGAAACACTTCCCAACACTACAAAAAGTAATCTTTCGTGAGCCGGTACCCTCTTCTTGAGATCATCATCACAGTTAAGCGCCATCCGGGGTTTATCCTATTGAATATTTCCGGAAAAACGCGCAGCATACTACGCTTCTATCAGACTTCTGTCATTACGTCAACGGGGTGAGAGAGGGAGAGAGAAAAATTAGCGAGGCACGCCAATTGAATCGATACTGCATAGAACACGAGCGACTACTAAACTTGTGACGATCATCAAACTTTTCATTTTTCAACAGAAAAAATATATGTCTGTTGAAATTAAAAATGCACAAGTAAAGGCCTTAAAACTTGATTCGGGACGAAGAAATAATTTTCCACGAACACCTCTAATCCTCACACTTCTCCAAGATCTCATGATTAATTTTTTGTCGATGAAAACCAGGTCCATCGCTTCGATTTTACCACTTCACAACTTCTTTTTCCGAAATTAACAGGAATCTTCAGGATTTTCACGACTTCATACCATGATCTCCTTCTTACAATTAAAATTTTAAGGATAAACAGCGGAAAACTGAAGCAAATTCAAGGGTGATGAGAAAGATTCCCAAGAAATTCTGCGTAATTCAGGGGATTCTAATGAATTATCGATATTCTGTTGGATTTCCGTATTTAATTGGGTAAGACGCGCATCAGGGTTTTTTACTCAAAATTTTTCATAAAACCATATCCCGCAGTAAGAGGAGGCACCCTATTCTTATTGACTCTAAAAATACGATATTCCCACAGTAAAAATAGCCATATTGGAATTTCGAGACGAATTAATCCTGAATTAAACCAAGTTTCAATAATTTCCACTGTACTAAAATATTTTTTTTCCGCTAAACTTGGTCCAAAATTTCCCATTAATGTAGGACTAAATACTGCATAATGCACACCTAAACTTCTAAAACGTTCAAGTATGCAGTACCCGCCCATGACGCGCACCCCCATTTTCCTCTCTAATTTGAGAAAAAAGTGAGCGTGGTGCCGTAGTAAATACAGCACGTTACTTACTACTCCGCAATTTTAAGTACCATCCGGTTTCGGTTACCTTACGGAAAATAGTACGGTACACAGACGAAAGGAGTTCACCAACCAAAAGGTCAAATACAATAGCAATATTAAAAAGCCATCTAAGAGTAAATTAAGAAGCCAGAAAATACCACACCTGCAGTAACCATTCTAAAATGTCAATGGATCTCGGATGACGCATCGGCTGATAACGATACATCAGAAAGAAGCTCAACAAAGCGCAAGCAGCGCAGTAGCCACCGAACATCACACTGTAGGCTGACACCAACGAAACGAAGTTGTCTCTCGCCAAATTCAGCAAGTACAACGCAATGGACCATCCTCCGACCATCACAGTCATTGCCAACGATTTCTATTCAAAGAAGAAAAATGTTGAAGCTCCTTTCAATGTCAGATGAAAGCAAAATTCGTCTCTCACCCGTGGAATCTTCCTTCCGAGAATGAACACAAGCACAATCATAGAACAAACAATGCCAATGAGCATTCCCGAACCATAGTAAACTAAAACATTGACGCAAAGCATCCTCGCTTTCCAAAATATACCGAGACCGATCAGGAATCCCAAAAGCCGAAGAAAATCCACATCTGAAAAGAAAGGACGGAATTTCCATTGATAAATGCTGACAAGTGAAATCATTCTTGTGATGCATTACGGAAAAAAAATCATGCTTGATCATTGATGGAAACTAAAGTTCAGCTGAACCAATCGTTAATCACCAGTCTTGATTTCCAATTGAACACAACAGAAGCCATGCAAATGCGTTTCATTTTTCTTTCCTCATTTACTTATTTTATTCGAGAAAACGTCAAATCGAGCGAAAGAAAAAGTATTTTGTTGATTGATTTGGTGCTAAAGCTGGAATCACAAATCGACCATTCTTCCAGTAGAAAGGCCCTTTGCAATGTAGGAGAATACGTCCTTGATGCCGGTTTTACTCCACTTCCTATATGTGACTCATTGAGACAACGTTTTCGTGGTTGATTGAAATACTTGTAGACTTACGAAAACATTCGATTGAACAAGAAGGATACACGAGCAAAAAATTTGCATTCAAACGAGTAGTACAACGCACGTCTTCATCCGAATTAAACTAGTGAAAAATTAAGCTGTCACTGAATTGATGGCTTCAACCGATGGCATGCAAAAAAACCAGTTGCCACGCTGGTCCAAAATGTCGAACCCATTCAAGTGTTAAGCATCACATACTCCAAGAAAATATTTTCAATACAAGGGCAAGATTCGAAGCATGATCTCAGCTGCGAAGAGAAACCTGAAGGAACAAACCAAAAATCGGAATTTTTGATCTTCACAATTTTTTTTTAGGGGAATAACTCGGCTAGAAAGGTGTTAGATAACTCGATATTATAATTAAATCGAATTTTGATGCACCCTTCACAAGATAGCTTCTGGAATGTTGTCAAAAGGTCATCTTGAATCCGGTTAGAATGAAAAAATGAAGGGCACTTTAAAGTTGCGGCCAGCCTACATTAATCCGGCTATGATTTCGTGTCCTACGTATTTATGCACGCTTTTCAGTGTGTTTATTTTGTCATCCAGATTTACGCAGGGCATGTAAAGGACGATTTCGATTCAAGTTTCACGATTTTACCATTACACAAACTTACGTTGATGGATAAGTTGAACCACGTAAGGACGGCGACTGTAGATGCCGATACATGCATGTTGATAGAGCCGCATGTTGTACGGTGGTCCCCATTCGAAGACTTTTGGAGTGGGAAGCCATTTACTCTTTTCTGCATCAAATTCTTCGGCTACAGAAGTGTCATTCGGACCAAAGAAGGTCGCAAAATTTCGATCACTCGTGTCTAGTCGAAACTGCAAAATAATCATGGTCATTCGGAAAGCAAGTTCAACAATTTCGGTTACAACAGCACTTACCTTAACCGACGTAAAAATATGCTGTGGAGCAACAGATCGAAATCCGCTGAAGCAGAAAACTTCGAAAACTTGTTCATCAGCCCGCTGTCCATCCTCGCGGAGAATTTGACGCGTCTCGTCAGGATCCAGGTACGTCAAGCGATATTTCTTGCTCGGAGAGTGTGTATCACCCGTTCTTAACGCTAATTTCAATATTAGCAGGATGGCCCAAACGCGAATGTTTTTCATGGCCCAATTTCTTCTTATAAATCTGAAAAGAAAACAAAAAACATTATCAAATTAAAAGAGACTTTCAATCATGAAATCCACAGGACAATAACATCAAGTTGGAATCGTTTGTTTCATGAAAAAAATTATTGATCAGATTAATTCCATGACTGTATTTTTAATTACGCACGAGTTTCTACCGCAGTGGAATCTCATCAATCAGCGTGAATTCCCCATCATGATTGCAGGGTACTCGATCCATTGACTCGCTCTGGAATATCCCACAAATATAATATTGCGGCCAATTGAGATAACGACCTCTGGGAATAACTACGATAGTTATCATCAATACAGGCGGAAACTTCTGAATTGAAAAAAATGGTCAGATATGTAGATGTTGCTTCATTGGAATGAACCACAGCAAAGTATCGAACGATTTTTCTTGATTTAACGGCGGAAAGAAACACGGTATCAGGTCGAGTCCCTCACGTTACGACGTTGGAGTATTCCACCAGCGCTGATCTCGGTCGCTGCGATCAGATCCGCGAATTATCCCCATATCTCAGTGATCGCGCGAATTTATCAACTCTCAAAATCGCACCGTGAATTTGGTACGCCTGACTGCTTAAAATTCACCACTACAAGTTACTTATTCACCCATTCCTTATACCTTTCAATACATTTTTAACGCTACGTACATCCAATAATTTAATTCGACTATTGCGCCACCCACTTCTCAAGACTGTGGCGGACTGAAGAATAAATCACGTTGTTCAACATTCTCTCTAGATACAAGATGGTCAACGTCGACGAGGAAAATGTTGCCGACGACTCGTCACGATCACGAATGTCGTCACTGTGAATTACCAGGCGACTGAATACCAACACCAGTCGCAGTCCAGGAATCATCCAAAATTTCTTGTAAGTCACTGGAACATTGCAAAATGAACGCTAGCACTTGAACAGCGTCTGAAATGTAATTCAGGATTCATCTACTTTACTACTGTATACATGTTCTCCCACAATTTACACCACTAACTTTCACGCTAGGCTGTTCCCTTCTACTCTGTAGCTCAAGAAGTTGAGGCGACGTTATGGTACAACTTCCACTAAACGCAAGCTCCATTCAGTGAGAGATCCTTATCACAAAAAGAGCACAAACACGGAAAGCACATTACTGCCAAACACTATCTCTCCCACAGATCACATAAAACCGCAAGGACACAACCCTAAGCCAAACCTGGGAAGCACATCCCACAAACCGAACAAGGGGAACCTAAACGGACCCCAACCGGGAACAACATCTGCCGCAGAAACACAAGAGAACCTAATGGGACCCAGGGTCAACAGCACCAGCACTTAAGCAAGCAAAAAGGGACAAAGCTTCAGTACTACAACAACCTCCTGACACTCCACAGCTCCTTCTCCAATCCTTCTACAACGCGCCAAGTGCCACTCTTGTGACTGTTCCCTAATCTCCTACTTGTGCAAGAAGAAAATACAACCCTATCACCAGTGTACCTAACACCCTGAAACCTCCGTACATTTACTTTACCGGCCGTACACTTACTGGGGGCTCGTCCTGCCAACAAAAAACCAAAAACCAAACCCATCCCCGACCAAACCAACAATGCCACGTGACACTGAGACCTCTCGCGCAGCTGAACGTGCTGCCACCGAGCTGGCACAACTGCAAACAGCATGTGCAGCGTCCCTTGTGCCACCAACGGACCTCCCGGGGCCCTCTGCGGAGAACGCCCCTTCCGACGCGTCATCGACAGCGCTGGGCAGGCTGCCCAGCGTGCTTTCATCCACCTCCACACTGCATCCATGGGACTTCATATCCCTCCAGACGTTGCAACGCTTCACGGAGACTTACGTGGCCGAAAGGCCCCTGACGGGAGAAAAAACCAGCTACGTCACCTTGTTGGAAAACCTACAGATTTCACCAGTAACGTTACTCATGTTTCAGATATCCAACAACAACGAAGCAGGGCACACTGCTCTCCTGCCAGGGCCCCGCATACCGCCACCGCCATCCTGATGCGTACATGATCACCAGGCACCCGACCTGCCAAAACAGTGCGCGGACGAAGACTTTGAAGACTACGCAATCCGGCTTCGTGAATTGCTGTTCATTGACAACGTCAACGACAACGACAAAGTCCGCTGCCTCATCCACAACACGTCCCGCGATGTCTCCAACACCGCACAACGGGCGTATGCCACAGGGGCCCGCACCTTTGAAGAAATGGTGAAAGCGATCACCCGTTTCCATCCCACACCGCAGTACAAACGACTGCGCCGATTCCAAAAGCTGCAACTCAAAAGCAACGAGACGTACCGATGCTTCGCCAAACGGCTGCAGGACGACTATCAGCTGTTCCTCAGACTGGCACCTGACGACGTCACCCCAGATCATCTTCACGTGATGCACCCAATGCTCATTGAACAGCTCCTTCAAGTGGCGGATGGACGAATTGCCGACAAACTCCAAGCAAAGCTGAATACACAACCGGATATCCAGTGGGACGAACTGATTGACCTGGCCGACAGTATCCGCAACCTGCTGGACGAACAATTGGACACCGGGACCAGACCCGCAACCAACACCAAACCACGAGCAGACCGTCCACCCCGGGCGTCCCCGGGAACAAAGCTATACTGCGACTGGCACCGGTCCCAGGGACACACAACGGACACGTGCAGGGCCCGCTTCCGCGAAACCAAGCACCCTGCTTACACAAAACGGGACCGCGCCGACAAGGAGAAAACCTACGGAGCTACTGCCAGCAGCGTGCTACAGTGCACAACCAGCCAGAAAACGGGACACCACTTCAAGGAATGTACCCAGCAGACGGGAAACGGATGGAGGGAGTAGGCACTGCGGCGCTCTGCTTCCTCAACACTGTCGCAACCGCCTCCGACCCCATCCTCATCTGCGTGGCCATCGGCAGCCAGCAGTGCGACGCAATGATTGACACCGGCGCCTCCCACTCCTTCATTGAGCATCAGTGGGCCACACGTTTGGGACTGTCCTACATCCCGACGGACGTAACGGTGTCCACCGCTGACACAACCAACATCGGCATCACCTCCAAAGTGCAGGTGGACCTTGTCATACACAAGCGGCCCTACCTTTCGCCACTCTGGGTGCTCCAACGCGCAGCCCACCGCATCATTGTGGGACGCAACCTCATGAGCCAGTTACCCCTCACAATTGGCCTGGAAGGCAACCACCTGTACATTGGCTACCGCTACCACTCCAAACGACGGGCCCAGCCAGCCCTCATTGCAGGCCACAGCATACACTTTGTCAATGGTACAACACACGAACAACAGGGAATCCGCAACATCCTGCTCCAGCATCAGGACGCCGTTTTTCAGTGGTCCAGACGACGGGGATGCCTCCCCGAGTACACTGTCACACTGGACACCACAGACAGGGCACCGCCAGCATCCCCACTGTTCCGCCAAGCGCCGGACAAACTCGCGCCATTCAAGGAGATCATCGCCGAATACGTCCAGGCCGGCATCATTGAGCCGGCGACGTCCCCCTACAATTCACCGGCGTTCCTCACGCCAAAGAAAAACGGCCAACCGGATGCTCCCGCAGGACAGCGATGGCGACTCGTCCAAGACTACCGAAAACTCAACACCTTGCTAGTCCAGGACAACTACCCAATGCCAATAATCCAGGACCTTATCGATGCCCTGGGCCGACGCAACGGGTTTTTTTGCACCGTGGATCTACACAGCGCCTTCCACCATCTGCCCATTGTGCCCCAAGACCGCCCGAAGACGGCCTTCTTGACACCCCAAGGACAGATGCAGTATGCAGTACTGCCCTTTGGACTACGGAACGGGCCAGCGCTGTTCCAACGCGCCATCAACTCTATCCTGCGGCCACATCTCCTAACAAAGTGTCTAGCCTACATTGACAATATTATCGTCTTTGGCGACACCTACGCGACGGTGTGCCAAAACCTCCAGGACATCCTTACAGCCCTGGACGAGGCCGGGGCAGCTATCGACATCGCCAAATCCACCTTCCTTGCCAACCAGATCGAGTTCCTGGGACTAATCATCGATCAAACTGGAGCACGGCCAGCCCCACACAACCTGACCACGGTGGAGCAATACCCTCGTCCTAGCACAACGAAAGAGATGCAGAGGTTCCTAGGCCTTGCAACATATCTACGGGCCCATGTGCCCCTCAATTTTGCTATGGCGGAGAAAGTGCTGCGCACCACCATCCCCGCCAAACCTAGCACGACCCTCCGGTGGTCAACACCAGCTGAGACCGCGTTTCACAATCTGAAAACCGCAATTGCCAACGCAGCTCGACTGGAACGCTACGACGAACGGCAACCTATTGAAGTACACACCGACGCCTCCGCCACAAGCCTCGGGGCGGTCCTGGTCCAGGTACACCCCAAAACCGGGCCAGCCGTCATTCAGTACGCCAGCCGGGTACTCACAGCGACAGAAACGCGATACACAAACACTGAACGCGAGCTCCTCGCAATGGTTTGGGCCGTAACAAAGAAGTTTCGTCATTATTTGGAGCACCGAGCGTTCCAAATGATAACGGACCACCAGCCCCTCCTTGGCGAGCTCAAATCCTCCCGCCTCATCCACATGCAAATGAAGCTTGGACAATACCAAGGGGAAATCGAATACCGGCCCGGCGCATCCTTACACGCGCCCGACGCCCTCAGTCGGGTCTCCATCCAGGCAGCCGACCTACGCCTGGCGGTACACCCGGGACAATACCGCAAAGTCATCAAACGCTACCACATTGACCTTGGGCACGCACACTAGAAGAAAGTGCTGCACACACTCCGCGCATGCTTTTCCTGGCCACACATGCGCCACACAATCTGGCGCCAACTTGTGGACTGCCCCGAATGCTTTGCGTACAATGACAGCACAAAAATCACAGGAGAACTCATGACCGGGATACCTGTGACAAAGCCATTCGACCGACTCTGCATTGACTTCTATGGGCCCCTCCCGCGATCTACCGGGCTACACAAATACGCGTTCATCGCGATGGACCAATTCTCCAAGTTCCTGGTTGCCACCCCAGTACCGCGAGCAGATACGGCAACGGCCATTGCCAACATCCATACTGTCCTAAAGGACGTGGGAAAGTTCCGCACCATACACTAGGACCGCGCCACAATCTTTAAATCCCGTGCCTTTCGCCAATTCGTGACACAGGCGGGGTGCGAACAACACATTGCGCAGGCCAATCACCCGGAGGGCAATGGGACATGCGAACGGGCCATTCGCACCATTGGACAAATACAGGCAAAACTGGCAAAAGAGGATAGTGCCAACTGGCATATCTACTTACCAACAGCCGTGGCGGCATATAACCTCCCGCCACATACCTCGACGGGGGCTACACCGAGCAAAGTCTTCCTGGGCTAGGATCCACGCATGGAGGCCGACAATCACTTTGGCGCAGTTCCTCCAATTGCCGTCAAAACCGAAGCAGTGGCCAACTATCTCTGACAACAACAGCGGCAATCCCTGCAGCAGGCCAACTGGGCCAAACACCCCACCTTCTATCCAGGGGATATGGTTGCCGTACGCCCACGCACCGCATCCACCAAACTCCATGCGGCATCCCGACGTTTTTGCAAACAACATCTCGGTCCATTCATGATCCTCCGCCTGCATGCGCCAGGCCAGTACACCATCGGCACCGATGCTTGCATCGCCATCATCCCAGCATGGGAACTACAACCTTGGGTGCACGGGACCCGGGCCCCTCAACAGGGGTACGAGAAACACCTGAAGTTCCTCCGAGCACCAGCACCACGGGAACCGCCAACAGAGACAAAAGAACACCACTACGCCCGGCCACACAACTGTTCTGACACGGCAGACCATGTCTGCAAGCACCTTTATTGCACCGCCATCAGGAATCGGACACGCGGGCCCTGCCTACTAACGGGGGCCAACGACCCCGCACGGGCCCAGCACACGCCAGCAATCAGTGATGAAACCAGCCACTTGGCAACAAGCGTCTCTTTTGGGGGGGGGAGAGTGAGAGATCCTTATCACAAAAAGAGCACTAACACCGAAAGCACATTACTGCCAAACACTATCTCTCCGACAGATCACATGAAACCACAAGGACACAACCCTAAGCCAAACCGGGGAAGCACATCCGACAAACCGAACAAGGGGAACCTAACGGACCCCAACCGGGAACAACATCTGCCGCAGAAACACAAGAGAACCTAACGGGACCCAGGGTCGACAGCACCAGCACTTAAGCGCGCAAAAAGGGACAACGCTTCAGTACTACAACAACCTCCTGACACTCCGCAGCTCCGTCTCCAATCCTTCTACAACGCGCCGAGTGCCACTCTTGTGACTGTTCCCGAATCTCCTACTTGTGCAAGAAGAAAATACAACCCTATCACCAGTGTACCTAACACCCTGAAACCGCTGTACATTTACTTTACCGGCTGTACACTTACTATTCAATGCTACAGTAAGGACCCAGCCTTACCCTCAACAGCAACATCTGTCCCTAAGCGCAGCAACGCGCGACAAGTCTCCCACTCGCGTTTCCGCTATTGGTCCCAGGATCAGGGGGAGAACTTGGAGGAGTCGGCAGAGGAGGAAATGGGAAGTCAAATTAGTGTGATCTCTTGACCTATCATCATTGTGTTTTACCCTGGACTTTTCCTACTTCTTGCAGAGGACCGTAAAAATCTAGGACCAAGCGTTCCCAAGGCTGGTTGGACTCGACGGCGCTCATATGTGCCCCCACTGTTTGCGTTGGCTGATTGTACCTGAAACAAAGCTCGCAAGATGTTATCCATTTCCAAATATCTTGGCGCATTTTGGACCAGAAGAAGCGTTTGCAGAAAGTGGAGTAAACTTTTTTCCACCCTGCATGTCCAAGTTCTGCGTGGTAAGTGTCAATGATCTGAATTTTCTCGTCCTCATTGGGTTGCAGTTTGGCTGATGCATTGTTCACGGATATTTGGCTAAGCGCATCTGCGCTTGTAAGGAGGCACCTGGTCTGTGAATGAGTTCAAGATCAAATGTTGCCAGTTTAGTTTGCAGGCTAATTAACCGTTTGGATTGCAGGTTTCCCAACAGTGCCTTGTGGTCGGTGTATATGCGGAATTTCCTGTAGACAAGATGATGTCAAAATTTTTTTGTAACACTCCACACTATAAAGCTAAAAGTTTGCATTCCGTATTAGAATACCTGGTTTTGGCGTCTTTAAGCGTCCTGCTTGCATACTCAATTACATGCTCATTACCTGCTGGGTTGGTTTGAACAAGGATGGCACCCAATGATATGGCCGACGCATTGCAGTGCGCTGCAATTGGCCAGGTGGGGTCCACGCGTTCCAAGGGCGCGGTGTCAGCTAGGACATTTTTGATGTGCAAGAAGGCCCCATCTGCTTCGGCATCCCAGTTGAGCTTGGTGGCAGGTTTTGGTGGTATTATGCGGTGAAGAGCCTTCTCCGTGTTGGCAAAATTTGTTGGTAAATGAGCCTGTAAGTAGGTAGCCATGCCAAGGAATCGTTGCATTTGTCTCCGAGTCTCCGGTTTTGGGTAGTTGCGTACTGCATCCACATCACGTTCTGCTGGGCAGCTCCCGGTTTGGTCCACCTCGTAGCCCAAGAACAGCATTTAGTGTGCCAGGAAAGACAATTTCACGATGTCGACACACGCACCCGCGTCCTGAAGGGTTTGGAGTACCAGGCTAAGGTTTTTGCATAAAATGTCAAAGGTTTCCCCAAAGACAATAACACCAAGAATTCACGCGCAGCTGCTGCCGCTGCGCTTGCTGAGTTAGCTGCTATTGCCAAAGACAACAAGGAGTTCCAGGATACGGACCCACCTCCCACGGAGGAATGTCCCCGATCCCACGCTTCATCTACAAGCATCTGGAAATCCTTACCCTTGACAACGCTTTGCATGCTTGCCGACGAATATCACCTCGGACATCCGCCTACTGTAGCTAAGTCTGACTCCGCCGCTAAATTAGAACGTTTTCAAATTCCGCTCTCAGCCATCCAGACCCTGTCACAAGGTGCGGAACGGGCTATCGTCCCATGCCGCACCAGCATCAACGACGACGCTCTGGACATGCTGCCATCTGTTCCAGCACAACAACCACAGTGGCTTGCCAAGCTACAAACGCCTACGCTGCCGAAACAAAGGACGAGTGAAGATTGTGAGGACTACGCAATGCGGTTGAGGAATCTGCTTGCCGCGGGCAGAGTCACCGATGAACACAGGATCTGCTGTTTGCTCAACAACACGCTCCCGCACATTCAAGCCACAGCAAACTGGATGTACAAGCGAGGTGTTGCTGATTTTGAACATCTGGTAACGGAGATTGCGAGACAACATCCAACACCACATCTTGACCAGTTAAAACCCTTCCAAACCATGAAGCCACATGAGGAGGAAAGCTTTTCAGTTTTGGCGAATGACTCCGAGAGGAGTATGAAGCATACATCCAGCTGGCGGCCTATGACATCACCGACGGGGACTTCATCATCCAACATATCCTCAAGGAGCAGCTCCTGAACATCGCAGATTCCGGCCTAAAGGAGGAACTTTGCAAGAAGTGGTCCCGCAATTGAGCAATGATGTTGGATGAGCTAATCAACATCGCGGAGGCATATTGGATCAATCATCCTGCAACCACCACTGGATCGTCATCCGGAAAAATGGGTTTTTATCAGAAGCAGGAGCTCCCGCCAAAACAATGGTGCGATTTTCATAAGCGCAACATGCGGCATAGCTCTCAAGATTGCCGATTACGACTCCGGATGGGAAACCAGACCGGTTCTACAACAGAGGACTCCACAGCTAAGCCGAGTTCCAGTTCTGCCAACCAGTCCATTTTGCAAGGTGCTGCCACCTTGCAAAACCCTCTAGGTCAATTCTCCTCTAGGTCAGTTTAGCTGGGCAAACCTTCTCAGCATTGCTTGACACTGGCGCGTCGCACTCATTTATTTCCAAAAGCATTGCAAATCAGCTTAGGCTACCTTCTGTACCCCTGTGTACCACCGTCGGCACAGCATTGGGTCCGGACGTGGTTTGTGTTTCGCGTCTGGTCAATACGGTTTTCTTATTTCAAGGCACACCCCATCAGGGGGCCTTCCTGGTGCTTCCAGGTATTCGCAAGTTTCTGATTATTTTGGGTTGCAATATTCTTTTGCAGTTTCCGCTGGCCATTACTCTCAACGGTTGGCGGGTGTTTACTGGGTTTCACAAAGTTATGCGCGCACCATCAAAGCCCACGCTGTCTGTGGGAAGCGGCATTCCATTTGTTGATGGAACACCTTCTGAATGTGCGCGCATTACACAACTTCTTCAGCAATATGTACCACTGATTCAACAATGGTCCGGCCGATGCAGGTTGTTCGCAGATTATGTTGTTCGCATTCCCACTATTGAGGCTTCACCGCCATGCCGTCCGGCAATTTTGACATTCCATTGAACGCAATGTTCCGTTTTCTGAAATAATTGACATATATCTTGAAGCAGGCATTTTGGAACCCGCCGCATCCCCTTACAATGCACCGGCATTCCTAGTGGACAAGAAGTGCAAGGATGCGTCAGCGCCGGTCGAGAAACGTTTCCGTCTTGTCAAGGACTACAAAGAGTTGAATAAACTCATTGTCCCTGACCACTATCCAATGCCGACAGTACAAGAGTTGCTGGAAGCCTTGGGGTGCAATAATTGATATTTTTGCACTCTTGATTTACATGCAGGTTACCATCATCTTCTGATTGCACAGGAGGATTGCCCCAAGACGGCTTTTATGTCGCCCTGGGGACAAGTGCAATACAAAGTGCTCCCAATTGGACTTAAGACTGGTCCAGCGCTTTTTCAACGGACAATTAATACAATTCTTAGACCCTTTCTTTTCAAAAGGTGCCTTGCTTACGGTTCTTGATCAGGGGGAGAACTTGGAGGAGTCGACGGACGAGGAAATGGGAAGTCAGATTAGTGTGAGCTCTTGACCTATCATCATTGTGTTTTACTCTGGACTTTTCCTACTGACAAAAGTGAGTGTGTGTGCCAAGAAGAAATGCAGATGACGTGTTAGAAGAGGAACGTAGTGTTGAAGTCTCTCCGGTGTCCCTCAAAATCCTTACTCTACCTCTTTAACGCCACCCATAGGAGCGCCAGCCTCTCATTGAGTGACTTCAACTGTACTGCTTTAGCGGCGTAAAATGTAAACAGAGACTCCAAGGGACAAATAACATAGTGAACATATAAAAAACCTTTTTTAAATAACTAAAAATATATGGTACTTTCCTGTTATCTCTGTACCTCATTCCTATACCACACTACCATCCAGACAAATCTTAGGACAAGTTCATAATCACAATGACCTACCAGAAACTGTGAATTTTATTTT
>CAJPEX010002554.1:0-31233 GCA_905338405.1 Notodromas monacha
ACTCGTTCAAACTCGGACTTTGTCCCAGCTGATTCACTTAGCTCATATTTATAAATCTAATACTTCGCTCTCGCGAAAAAGAACTTCAATTCTTATCTTCAATTCACTCACTTCTTTTTTCTAACTTTCCATCCATTCTATATCACATTTTCAGCTTTGTGAGTTTGTCTATTCGACATCTCTTTTTCTCACAATATGAAGCATGGAGGGTTTAAAAAATGTATTTAAGATTGCTCATTAATATTTCAATTGAATACTTTATTTCAACAATTCTCAAAATAAAGCTGTTGTGGGAAACTTCAATGAATCTATTTTTGGAACACTTGAAATATTCAATACCTGGTCCTTTCAAAGGTTCAGTCCAAAATGTTCTTCAAACCTTCTATTCTCAATAGAGGGAATGTTTGTTCTAAAATGCTTACCATATTTCCCTGGGACTTTTTGTATTTAAACCAGATTTTACAGGATATACACACAAGATGAGGCCAAAATAAGTATTATTTTCTCTCCCCACCACTCAAAGTACTGTATATCTTCATTGCATATTTAAAAATCATGTTGATAACTCTTCAAAATATTTCATGTCATAGTAAACCATTCATCACCATATTTCAATACAGTACACACTTTTTTATGACTCTGAAATGAGACAGGAATTTAACAATTTGGCGCCTTGTTTCATAGAGGGACCGCGAGAAAATTCCGCACACAAGGTAAATTTCATTCCGAATTTTTCTTCCATGTGCCTACAAAAAATTGTTTAGTACCTTTCCTTTTTTTCATTGCCAAATGCATCACAGGGAATTTCCGATGTGAAATTATGAAGAAATAAAATCATTCCGACGATTTTTTTAGGGCTTCCAACCCTTTCTCTTGAAGAAAAAAAGTATGTTTCGAAAATCTTGTTTCAACAAGCTACAACTTCAATCTCGGTACTGTAAAGTATTAAAATTTTGTTTTTGGAATATTTGCATCAGCGACCAATAGTTTTTAAATGGCCAAAATGGGAAAATCTCACTTTTACAAAATTTTAAATTCATGAAAAACAATAGTGCTAGTGCTACTATTTTTACATGTATCGTTTTCAGTATTCAAGAATGCTCAAAAAAGGAGGTTCTTCTTTCTATAAATTTTCTAGCTTTTTTCATAATGTATGAATGGCTCCTTTTTTCAATTAGTTAAGAATGAAGTTTCTCTATTTCAGGGAATATACATTTTTGAATGATTCAAAACTCATAAGTAATATTTTGACACGAATTTGTTTCAGTTTTTTCACAGTAGGATTAATAGTTTCATGAAATTTGAAGCATGGAGGGTTTAAAAATGTGTTTAAAATTGCTCATTAATATTTCAATTGAATACTTCAGTTCAACAATTCTTAAAATAAAACTGTTTTGGAAAAATTCAATGAAGCTATTCTTGGAACACTTGAAATATTCAATACATGGTCCTTTCAAAGATTCAGTCCAAAATGTTCTTCAATAAACCATTCATTCTCAATAGAAGGAATGTTTGTTCTAAAATGCTTGCCATATTTCCCTGGGAGTTTTTGTATTAAAACCAGATTTTACAGGATATACACAAGATGATGCCGGAAAAAGTATTCTTTTCCTGTCCCACCACTCAAGGTACTGTATACCTTCATTGCATATTTAAAAATCATGTTGATAACTCTTCAAAATATTTCATGTCATAGTAAACCATTCATCACCATATTTCAATACAGTACACACTTTTTTATGACTCTGAAATGAGACAGGAATTTATTTTCCAGAAAAGAGAGTATATGTACATATTCCTTGATGAAAAGTTTTCCTCCAGCATGCCCAAAAAAAATTTATGTACAAAAAAGACCCACTTCTTTCCTTTTCTACTTCCAGGAAGTTTTCGGTTTAATTTACGGCGCTTCCTGTGCTTGAGGAAGATAAAGTTTTCCCTGCCCCGAGGCTTATCTCGCTTCAGGCTTTCACCAGCAGCAAAAGGCCGAAATAAACACATTTATAAACATTCATACATTAAAAAAAATAGAAGAAGAAGAAGAAGAAGGATTTCGTGTTGTCAGTGATGGCGGAAGACGGAGATTCCCGCAAAGTCGACGACGACAGCAATAACCCCGAAAAACACTTTCCGAACCCGGAAACCCACCGACTCCTCGTCGCGAACCCACCGGAAAGGGTTGTAGTGCGTCTGTGTGACGATCGAGTGTCGAACCAGATTCGACAGCAGCACAAGCAAACTGCTGTCATTCGGATCTGCCCGACTGTGACACCACCGTCGGAACAGAGCTGTCGGGATAAGGGATCCTCGGAAACAGGGGATCCTGTTCGACTGCGACCCGGACGACGAGGGATCCCTGCTGCTGCTGCTGCAGGTGACACTGACCCGAACCCGAACCCGGCCTCGACGACGACGACGACGATGATGGGCGTCACTTCGCCGACGTCGATTTTGAAACATTTTGACAAACAGCACCCCGGGAAAATGACGGGTTCTGAGGATAAAAGAGAGGATTCTTTCGGGAGTCATAATAAGGAACCCGGGGTGCCGAAAGTCACAGTGTTTGTCATACAACCACCAGAAGCGTCGCCTGCAATCAGCAATCAGGTCAGTTATTTTCAATATACCTGGTGTCACAGAGACATGAGGTAAAATTACAGTACAACAAAAGTGAATAAATGGTACAACAGACTTGGTTGGGCTACAACCAGGGGGCTTGAGAACACCCTATTCTAATATGGTATATTTCCACAAGAGTATTTTTGTTCACAAGTTTGCTGAGTACTCATAGAACTGCACGGTACTGAGGTTCAAGAGATAGTCAAGTCCTTGCATGGACCTCTGCTTTAGGAAAAAGGGTTTGTCACATGGAAAATTTCCACTGAGATTTTTGCATTGATTGCATGTAACATCCACTTTTTAACCCTTGTGCGGCAAAGTTGGGATATTTTTGCAAAATTTTGTGTCACTGAGAACACGGAATTTGAAAAATGCAACTTTTGTACCTGAGTCAGGAAAAAGTCCGACAATTTTTCTCATCCAGCAGAACATTTTGGATGAAAATTTAAAAAAAATCCCTGACTGGGTGGCGTTTTTTCCTGCATTCCTGGTATAGGATTAGCATGGAAGAATCCTGAAAATAAAAGAGATTTTGTCTCCTGGATTTTCCTGACTTGGGCCTTCTCAACCTGGGAGCATTTCAGCGACCTTGGGTCAAACTGAAATGCTCCCCCCCTGAAAATATCCCAACTTTGCCTCATGATGGAAATGAACCCTCCGCCATCTGAGGGTTAAGCTGGAGTACAGTTACTGTTTTTAGTTTCAAAGATTTGGGAAATTCAAGGACCAAAGGTTCATTTCAGTTTGTTGCTAGAACAGGGGTGAAACACAATTCTCACAGAAATAACCAAGGAAAAGTTTTGGCAATTGCCAGAAATTGTCCCTCTTATGGCTTGGTCTGTTAATATTGCCTTTTGGCGCCATTTTCTTTGAAGCTAAAGTTTCTTGGGAAGCTGAAATGAAAGATTGCTTTGGTTTGTTCAAAATGACTCACTAAAGTTGCAACACCTGGTCTATTCATTGTTTTATAAATTTTCAATAATAATAATTATCAGGTACCGGGTCATCCGCCAGTCGTTCAAATCACGGTCATTCACCTGCAGGTCGTCAAGCACCGGTTGGTCCAACCGCCAGCCAGGGCAGTTCTTGGCCCCGCCAATCCCCAGCCCACCAAACTGCGGTTTGGTCACCCATTTGTTGGGGCACCCAAACAATTGGGTGACAAGAATCATGCTGATTTTTCTCAGAATTTAGTGAGCAGAATGGCATCCTACCACAGATTTCTTTTTTTTACAAAATTTCATCTTATAAAAATTTTCACAAAAAGAAAAAACTCATCAAACCCAACCTAACTTAACCTAA
Source organism: Notodromas monacha (assembly GCA_905338405.1). Classification (NCBI taxonomy): domain Eukaryota; kingdom Metazoa; phylum Arthropoda; class Ostracoda; order Podocopida; family Cyprididae; genus Notodromas; species Notodromas monacha. The sequence goes on from CAJPEX010002554.1 coordinate 3,919, forward strand.
CATATCCCAACCTAACCTAACATAACATAAACTGACCTAACATAACCTAACATTGCTGAAATTTTGAAAAAAAAATATATGTGGTAGGATGCCATTCTGCTCACTAAATTCTGAGAAAAATCAGCATGATTCTTGTCACCCAATTGTTTGGGTGCCCCGACAATCAGGTGACCAAACCGCAGTTTGGTGGGCTGGGGATTGGTGGGGCCAAGAACTGCCCAGGCTGGCGGTTGGACCAACTGGCGCTTGACAACCGGCGGGTGCGCGACTGTGAATTGACCAACCGGCGGCTGACTGGACACGTAATTATCATTATTGAACTATAACTGAGAATTGCTGGAGAAAACTGTATATGCATCTGCAAGGGTTGGTTTATAAGTCTTGAGACTTTTTGAAATAGATCCAACAGAGTTTCAACAATTGCAATTTATTTTAGTCACTTAGCCACATTGTTTGGCAGCAGTTGAGTGCTGTTCAAAATTGTTTTTCCATAATCCAATGATCAAAATACAGTAGTGCCAAAAATTTGATGATTGCATCACTGTTTAGATCAGTGGATTTAGCGCATGAAAATTGCATTGAAATAGGTGGAGAGGATGTTTGATTCTCAAAATTTCTATTTTAAAGTTTGAAAGAGAAAATGTCAACTTTAGCAGAAGATATGTAGGAAAAAATTTGGGTGAGTGTCTGAAAGCGCTATACAGAATTATAGAAATAATCTTTTCAAATCTGAGAATATTCCTGATGATTTGGTGACCAAGTTTAGCTCCCATGGCTCCATATAAGGACAAAAACCAAAAGGAATTTCTTTTCCTTCAAAAGTGGTCAATCTTCACCTCTGAAATTAATCCCAAGAAAAAATCTGGTTTCAAATTCCATTCTACTGCACATTCTGTATTTCGCAGTCATCTTGAGGTGATCTCTTGTGAGAACAAGCTGTTCGCAAATCTTGCAAGTATCATTTGATTGCATTCCTTGTGTTCTGCCCAAAATCACTGGTCAAAGCAACCCTTTCTTCCTGATGTTGAAGACTACAATACACACTATTTGAATGTTACATTAATCAACCACCAGCTTCCCATAAGCTGGTGATGGGCTTCAGTATCAAGGAACTTGCCCCCAAAATTCTTGGGAACTTGTTTGACAATGTTGCACATTGTCCTTGATTTTGATCTTAATGGCCAATCAGAGAGCAGCAAAGAATCCCAACCTTCATCAAGAATGAATTTGACAGAAACCTCCTGCAAGAAAGCATAAAAGCATTTAAAACCAGAAATCAATGCTGCATTCTCTCATCTAGAATATCATTCCCTTTCTTAGCTTCCACAGCAAAATGTCCAACCAATTCTCTGAGAAATTGGGTGAATTATTGTGTGTGTACAGTGAAACCCCACATGCACACACCTCAAAATGTGGACAATTCAACATAGGGACATTTGTTTTTCAATAAAAAAAGGCATAAAATGGCTCAATATTTGGACATTGCGGGATAAAATTGCCAATATGCTTCAGTAAAAGATGACTTTTATCATGCTGAATTTCGAGAAACACATATTTCCAACCCTAAGATCTATGCAAGAACAATTCTTTAGTATTTCCCACATCATTTTACCCATCCATACAGCTAATTAAAAAAACTACCTCCAGCATACAGGGGCTTCCTTCTCTCTTTGTAACTTGAATGTTATTTTTACAGATGTCAACATTTCAATTTACTCTACAAAGGTACACTATTCAATGCTATAAACATTTTCATTGAGTTGACAGATATTCACTGAATTAAATTCAAGTGGCAAACAATTTTTCCATGGAATTCTGATGAATATTTCTTCCATAAAACACCAATTAAAACAGATATAATGTAAGTCTATGCTGGGAAAACAAGACTTGATTTAGGGACATCTTGACTTATTGACTATTGCTTAAATGAGAAAATCTCTTTGTTTTTGGAAATTCCTAACACCCGAAAAATACAAAAATTCAATATTTGGACAGAACTCCTGGCCACAGTCTGGCTGATTGATCTTGAGCATTTAATTCTTTGGCAGATCCTTTTTTGAACTTCAATTCAAAATTTAGCCAGTGTACCATGTTTAACAACTATCCTTATTAATCTTCGCGGAACATGCATTTTTAAATTTTTTCAGTAATGCTATTTTCCCCACAAGCAAATCAAAAATGTTTTGTGTTAAATTTCAACCTCTCTGTGTACTTGGAAGCAAAAAATAAACATTTGAGGACAATTAAAAATGAAAAATCTCAACCAAATCTTCAATCGCGTTCACTTTTTTATCTGCAATTATTCCTTGCCTGAAAAATGAAAACTTGCTGCTCTTTACTCTTGTGTTATTCACAGAAATGATGAAGGGTTATTATGCTTCGATTTCTCAAGGAAATCCTCTCTGTATATATATTGCGACCATCACTACTTGACTTGGCATTGATTCATTCAATCAAGGAGGCCTTTGTAAAAGTAATAATTGATTGTTTGCCTCTCTTTGCTGGTGGATCTTTGAAAAAAAAAGCTTGAAGCCCCAAGAAGTGGAATTCCTGACGAGAACCGCGAACGTTTCCGACCAGCAGTCTGAATAATTCATGGGGTGCCAAAAAGGAGGAATCTGTAACATGGCCTCATTAACAGGGCATGATGAGATCCTCGAACCCTGCAGGTCCAAGAAAGGGGGTTCCTCACTGTGTTTCAATCATGATTCACGAATCATGAACTGAGGCATAACTGCTGTTATTATATAGATGGAACCCATAGGGAACCCGCGAGTAGGGTTCTTCTTATATTCACGACTTGGTTGCCGTGGGGAGGGTCACGAAAAAAAACGACAACAGGAGAGAAAGAAGTCTGGGAAATTTCGGATTAAAAGGGATTAAATACATGTTTGAGTTTTTATTATTTACACTGTATCCTTACAGTTTTTTTTAAATAACCAGGGGATTCATGATGAGCTACCTTTGAAGTTAGGAAGAAATCAATATTTTGAGAGACGTTCCTTCAAAAACGATTCAAAAAATGCCTTGAAAAACGTTTGAAAATAAAAATTGAAAACTTTCTGAAAAATCCTTTAAACCCGCTAGAAGAATCCCAAAAGCGTTAAAACATTCCTTGAAGAACGTCCGAAAAATTCTTAAAAGCCGTTGGAAAAATCCGTGAAAAACGCCAGAAAACTCCTTGAAAAACTTTAGAAAACTCAGTAAAAAACGTCCTTAAAAATGTTTGAAAAGCTTCAGTAAAATCCGTAAAAAAAAGATTGAAAGCACCTTCAAAAACCTTCCGAAATTTTCTTTTGAAAATTTTGAAAAATTCAAGAAAACTATGGAAAAATCCTCCAAAAACTTGAAAAATCCTCTAAAAACGTCAAAAAATCCATGAAATGCGGTACGAAACTCCTTGAAAATATATAAATAAGAATTGCCCGAATTTTCCAGCACTCTATGCTCTTTCCAGCAAAATATGAGAAATGTTTCCCCTTCAAATTGCACATACGGTAAAATCTCGTTAGAACGAAGCTGTTTTCGGGACCACAATGAAGCTTCGTTTAAGCAAAACGTTCGTTATACATAAAGCGATTTCGAAAAACATTATTGTTATTGCACGGGGACATCAACGACTTAGTAGCAACCAATATTTCGTTGTAACGAGATTCTACTCTAAAATGGATGAGAAACTTCGGAATACTTCTCTGGCATTTTTTTCCAATCGAAAAAAAAATCAGAAAAAATAGCTGTACTATTCATCATCGTGGCGTGTTTCTAGGTGTACATTCTAGTTCTATTCATTAACCTGCTGACTTTAAAATACATTCAATTTTTTTATCTCAAACGTCAAACCTGATAATTCTGTTCAAACGTTTTCAACCGGATTTATTTTCTCAGTCTAAAAACTTTCGATAATAATCTTTTGTTAGTGAATATGCTTCATATTGTTCCATTCCATCATCCCCAAAAATCGCGATTTATGACAAGCAAATCTAACATGACTGAGCAGAAAAAAAATAGAGAAAATTTCCACATATCCATATTTTATGTAAGAACCCTTAATCGAAGAAAGAAACGAGTTCAGATAATCCACGGAATATTAAAAAATGTCCCGAACAGTCGTTGCGTGCGATCAAATAATGGTGCAGGGTAATGGCTTCTGTTCGTGTCGAGAATTGCGAAACTGTTGCAATTTATCCTTGAGCATATGTCTGAAAATTGATCCCATTTCATGCATTCACCAGTAGGTCATTACGAAACGTATACTGCTTTAGTAGCAATTTTCTTACAGGCGTTATTGATTTTGGAATGTTGATATGGCAGTGCTTTGATGGGGAAGCTATGAATGATGAAGCAAATACAGTTGAACTCTCTTTGTGATGTATAGGGAAGAAAGGAAAGCACATATTTTTTTTATTCAAAGACTATTTTAAAGACAAACATATACTGTAATGCAAACATTTTTAAAAGAACAGTTCAGAGAACAATTTTTCTGGAACCTTTGGCTTGTCTGTGGGAAATTGTCTTTGGCATAATAAATGGATCAAAAGTATAGCAATAATATCAGCGCAATGAATGGGCTGTCATTTTGATTTGAATTCCCAGAACTTGTGTTAGAACCCTTATCATGTATACCTGCAACATAATTACTCTTTCTCATATACTGTATAAGGCATTAATTCTCTGTCTGTTATCTATATCTGAAATTTTGGAAAGACAATGACTGTTGAAATTATCTGATGAAAAATACAAGTTGGCTTTTCTCTGAATAAAGCTTCAGTTTCACGTGCTGTGCTGAAATGAGTCATTTTCAATTTTTCATTCTAAGAAACCTTTCTTCAAGCACACCTTCCTAATTTTTTGGAAACATTTCAAACATTCACATGTAGCTGCTTCATTGATTTTCAACTTAATTTCTGCAAAACACAGAATCTTTTCAAATATGTGCCATATAAAGTCTTTCCAACAAAACTCTGTTGAGTCTGCAAAAATTTTACAAAACTTTGCCAGTGTGCAGAACATTTTTCAGAAATTTGACAGTCTGAAATATTTTTTTGTCCAGTGGACTCAAAAAGGTTGGTAACACTGTACACCATATGGCTGAGTTTTTTCTTTCTTCGGCCAAAGAATAATTTTTTCTGAGCAATATACAGTACTTGTTCATCATCAAAATGAATGGGTTGTCATTTAGATTTATATTCCCAGAACTTGTGTTAGAACCCTCATCATATACGTACCTGCAACCTAATTACTCTTTCTCACATATAAGGCATTGATTCTCCTGGAGAAAATTGCGTTTGCGTGAAACGTCACTGATTTCTTCACCAAGATAGTGGACAGGGTCTTTGGCTAAAGGCCAGATACAACAGCAACCCCCATATACACACTACACAATACATAAAAAAGAAAAGCACTCTCTGATTCTCTGGATCAATCTGGAAGAAGTAACAGAACCTGATGAAGCTGATCCCGACGCCAGATTGGCTCTGATCTTGAGCCAAACAAACAATCCCTTCACAGTTTAGATTGATGCACTTGAAAGAATAAGGTTATCCTAGGATTAATCTTCTTTCTGATTGTTTATCCAGTGCTGGGGGCACTGGTTAAGCCCTTATTTCCTGGGTGTTGGGGAAAGCGTTTCCTTGCTGTTCTTTGAGGTGTTACTCATTAATCATCCAGTCCCCACTTCCATTTATAATGAATCCTCACAAGTCTAGAAACCTTATTTACTGGACTAACACCCCACCTTTTTCTGAGCTTTGAGTGGAAAGAAGTGGAGTGCAGCCCATGTCCAGTCAATGCTTTCTTCAAAAAGTTTTAGAAGTTTAAAAGTGCATAATTCTTGATTATAATAGAAAATTTTGAATCAAGTTCAGCAGAAGTTATGATTCTAATGCACATAAGTAAGATTTGGCCAAATTAACAATTCCCATCTAAATTCAAATTGGAATGTTCTTATATTTGAAATATTGTGGTTTTACAGTCACCAAAATGAGGTGTGCATCTCACTCATTGGGGATAGAATTTCATCAACATTTTCAACTGAAAAACCCAATTGTGAATCTCACCCACGGGCATGTGGTGAGTACTTGTGTAAAGGTGGCACTGTACCTCACAATTCAACACCCTGCAATTTGTTCATCCCACAATTTGACAGTCAAATTTGCTGGGAGTTTGATTCAAAATGTGACCTCTGCCCAGCAATTTGACCCACATAGAGATGTTACATGTCAAATGCAATGTAGAAAATTTCAAATTTGACGTTGTCTCACAATTTCACTGCTTTGCAATTCCACCCAGGAATAGCAGTGGATAAAGGTCAAATTGTGGGGCAACATATTTAAATGCTGTAAATTTTTCAATCCAGCAATTCACAGTGATGTTAAAATGGAGAACTCAGACATTATTTTAAAGTGGAGAAAACAGTTTTTTTAATTTTGAAAAATAAGTGTTCCTTTATTGACATCATGTGTCCCTATATCTGAAATTATTTTTCACTTCTCGCCTCAATATACTGAAAAAGAGAGTTATTGTACTTGAGGAAATATATGGTATTATCCCCCAAAAAAACAGGAGCCAGCCTTTGATCAGGATCTTGATTAACAAAATGCCCCCATATTCCTCTCAATTTCATTAAATAAAATTTTCAAACACCCTATAACATTATGAAACGTTGAAGAAAAGGTTCTTATATACATGCTGAACTGGACTCAATATATCATCTCAACCGGGAAAGACGAGATTGAATTTTTCACTTGGGAAGAAGTCAAGATATAGGACACTACATATACCTGCTCCTTCTCTGCCTGCTTCCGGTGCTGCTACGAATTGCAGGCAAAATTGCTCGGACGCTTATTTCCGGAACAGGGTTTCTTGTCAATTCCAGTCTCCTCTTTTTTTCTTTTTTTGCTCTTCTCGTCGGATTCAAATAATGTCCGCAGAAGACTTGATATATCCTTTTTGGTCCACTGATTCTGCTCACACTTCACTCACCTATCCCGGGGAGAAAAGCCCAGAGGGAAATTCTGGGTTCAGCTGCTGAACCCATCTCTGGCACTTCACCCACCATTTCTCTTCCTTTCAGACTTTTCCAACAAAAAAAATGTCGAGTGTTCATGCTCGAAAAATATGAAGAATGTTGAATTTCTTCTTTTATATGCGGAGACAGGATCAATCCGAGCACGATAATAGAAGACATCAGATTTTTTGTTTGTTTTAATATAGGAGTCCGAATAAAGTTTCCAAAGGTTAAGGAATTGCCCAGGCATCAAAGGCGTCTTTCTGAGACATTATAGTACATATAGTACATATCTAAACTAGAGGAACCTGGAGAATTTAGTTTTTGAAATTTGCCGTAATAAGATTAACTGTAACAATATTCTACTTGAAGATAAAACCATAAAAGTTAAATCATGAATGAATAAAATGTGAAAAATTGAAGAATGAATGAATAAAATAAAACTTGAATAAAATGTCAATGAAAAAATGCCAAAAAAAATTACTTGCAACAAAGAATTGAAATCAAATATTAAATAAAATCTGGATAAAAATTCCTGGATAACGAGAATTTTTTATCGATTCTGAATAAATAAAAAAAGTCGACAGAGAAGCTGAATATCCTAAAAGAGCGAGGAAAAATATTAAATTCCACGATTCTTGCTGAGCTTGTTTTCAGCATTCTCCTTCGAATTTTTTGTATTCTCTCATCGAGAAAACATAAAAATATACACCCACCGCTTTTATTCAAATTCAAATGTTCGCCTGCAAAAAACGAACTGCGATTCAATTTCCACTTTGAATGCACCTGGATGCGATTTTTCTCGTTAGCATATGGCAAAAAAAAATATTCCGCGAAGCATTCGAGCTGATTTTTTTTCCCAAGCTTCTCGAAATGTCACTAAAAGATGAAAAGGTACCGTATATGCAAGTAAACTGCATGCTGTTATTCAACACATTTGAGTAATATTCTGCATAGATAAAAAAAAGGCGGGGAATCCCCTGGAGGGAAACGTGAATTTTTTCCAATGATCTCATCCAGTGAACATTCAACATCGGCCTCTTCTATTTTCCAATGCGTGGCTGACATCAAAGGGTTCAAGCTTTGATCGTCTCCTGATGAGCAAAAAAAAAAAACCCCCCATGTTTTCTTGATGAGCCATTCAAATTTGGCGAAAACCGTGAAGCGAAAACTGCAGGACTTTAATGACCTATTTTCGACTTCCCATTCCGTATACAATCCCAGAGATGACGAAGAGACGTGCACTTTGCAATCATTTCACGCTTGAATTTCAATGCAAAACATATTAGGGAAGGATTCTGTGCCAAAATATCATCTCGCGATTTCGTGCTTCTGCTCACGGACTTGTTGAAAGGAGCGGAATAAAACGCAATTATTTATGTACTGAATACGTAAGGGAATAATATTATTCAAGAAAGTTGATGCGAAAACGGGAGAAAAAATGGCCAAGTAAGCGAATGTTCTGAAAGGAAATCCTGCGGAAAAGTTTGCAAGACCCTGAGCTTCGTTTTTTTTTCTGTCGCGTTGCCTTTGAGGAATTTACGGTTTCTCTGCGCAAAAATAAAAGGTAGAAAATCTCTCATCCTCAGGTCTTCCATCACAGAGGGCCTTATATATATGACATTCATAACTTTTTAAATATGTATTATATTGGGTACTTGCAGATTGTTCTTCAATTTTACTTGCGAATAGTGCGCCCATATTGACAAAGACCTTCACAAAAACTTGTACTTGTTTTTTTTTCAAGAAAGTTCTGTCCATGAATTAAAAAATAGGATAAAGCAAATCATTTTCATGTCCTCAATACTGTACTTGTTACATGTGCTTACCAAAGTATTTCATGGAAAAGACTACATAAACTGGGACCTTTTAGTCTGTTCAATTTGTTGAATTAAAACTTATAGGCCCTCTGATGATCAAATTCCTATAAAAACACAAATCACTTTACATGCTCAGATATATTGGCACTCCTCATTTATTTGAAAAAGACCTTTTTTCTCTCAGCATTTAATGGAGACTGCTTTCTATTGTAGATTCCCTGCATAATTTGCAATATGACTACATTATGCTCCCAAAAATCTACATTTGTATATATATATATATATATATACTGCATGTATGTATGTATATATTTACACAGTTTATACATATATAAGTCAAATGCCATGTAGAAAACATGCTATTTGAAACCATTTTGCAATTCAACCTTAGTCCAGCAACAGATTAGGGCTGGATTGCAAGGTACCACTTGCTGCAATCCTTTGCACAATTATATATAAATTGAATAAAAATATGTTTCTCAACTTAAATCTGCAGAATGTGACTGTGCAGAAACACCCTAAAATAAAATGATTCATTTTGCATCAAATAGATTTCAAAAAGCTAAGAAAAAATGTGCTTTGCTAAGCTGTGCACATATGATAGAACTACTCCAAAAAATGAGCATAAAATTGAGCATTTTTGGTCATGAACTTGAGTAAATTAATGGAAACATTACATTTTAAGGTTTGTGAATATGTAAAAAGCTGAATTTGTTGAACAGATATCCAAATTTTGAGAAAGATTTTTTTCAACATTTTCTAGAGATAGTTGGAAGAATGCTGTCAGTATAGGTCAAGACATAATGTGCAGATGTCAGCTCAGATTTTTCAAACTTTCAAGTGTCTCCAAGTCTAATCTTCCCTATGTATTTTTGCTGGAAATCTTGATCATCTCAAACTTCAACCAGCATCAACAACCCCACATGAATATAGAACAATACCAAGAGATGTACATCATGAAACCCCTCTCCCAAAAACACAAGAACAGATCCCCCATCACACAGAGATGAGTCCAAAAGCAAAATACTGTATAACAAGAGCCTGATGGAAATCAGAGCAAGGGCCAGAAGCTTTTTGTCTGGCATTTTCCACCAGTCTCACAATAAGTCGCCAACAGTATGGGGTTTGTATGGGAAATGACGACTTTTTCCGGCGCCCATCCCATTCTTCATGACGCCTTCTTCCCATTTTTTCCCCTTGCTGTTATTGTTGCCTCATTTTCCATACAACAGTGGGATTTTCTTTTGTTGAGTGGAAAACACGCATGATGGTATTTCCACAGATGAGAAAAATAAAAAAAGGAGCATGCACTTCCCAGATAGAATTTTCCTTTGGCGATTTGATCTCAGATGATGCTCAGGAAATTTTCGGAGGAGAAAAACATTTCTCATCTATAGGTACTTCATTTTTGCGAGGCATTCCTTTTTCTACCGAAAATGTCATGACACTTGAGTTTTCCCAAACTGAAATGAATTTAAGATGGCGAGAATTCTAAAAGAAAAATCCAAAATTCCCTGGCCCTTGAAATGGAAAAATGGAAAAATATTGATAAAACTGAGAATTATCAAAATAAATCCTCGCGTGACAAAATAAGAAAAATCAGCAAAAATTTTCAATATTGCGATGCAAGCATCATAATTTTTGAATAGTGTAAATCATGAATCATTAATTAGCATAAATGAGGTATTGCTTCTGGAGCAAAATGAAATTTGAAATTATGGTACGTTTTATCGATTGCGTCTTCGAAAATAACAAAGGAAAAACTTGCTGACGTGTGCTTTTCTTTGTCTGCGAATTGTGGATTTTAGTCTGGCCCTTTCAAACATTGTCATCCGAAAAAATCATCTTCTAAATCGTACAAAAATGTCTTATGCATACAGCATTAAAAAAAATGTCAAAAAAACTCATATTTGAACAATACCTTACTGAACCAAAGCATTTCATCTTCAAATTCAAATAATGTCATACTTTTGAAATACAGTAGAATATTGTTCAAATGAACTCCTATGACCTCAAAAATGCATTTGAATTGGATTCATGTTTTTTCATCAAAGGTGTAGGACTAACATTTTGCGAGAAACAGGTATTAAATACATTGAACTAAAATTACAGTACATTATATTCACACAAAATACATGTGAACGGATTGTCATATCATTTGAATTCTCTGATGAAACACTATAGGAAATTCCTCATTTGAACATATCTCTTATTTCAGACCTTTGTTTTCTTAAATTTATTGAAATTGTTAATGAAGAATAAGCAGAAAGAAAGAAGAAATATGGTACATATGTCATTAGAACTTAGAAGAGAATTTATTCAAAAACAACTCATCAATGTTCTCTGAAATATAAACAAGTACAGTGAGACCCCGAGATACAGACGTAATTGGTGCATCAAGAGTGTCCCTAAGTCGAAATGGCCCCAAGTGGAGTCACGTTTTCCCTTAGACTTACATTATATAATTTTTAATTGGTGTTTCATGTACAATATACTCACTCTAATTCCATGAAAATAAAAATTGTCTCCCAATTTAAACTGATTCAATCAATGTATTTCAACACAATATGAACATTTGGGGAATTGAATACTGATACCTCATCTGTACAGTACATATAGAAGTGTTGGCATTTTCTGTAAAAATAAAATTCAAGTGAAACAGAGATAAGGAAGTCCCTCTATGCTGGAGGTAATTATTTTAAATTAGCTAAATAGATGGTAAATTGGGGAGAGAAATGCCCAAGAACTTTTCTTACATCAATTTTAGGGTTGGAAACATGTGTTTCTTGTAATTTTTCCTGAAATTTATTTGCAATTTTATTGCAAAATGTCCCTATGTTGAGACAATGTCCTCATGTCGGGACATTTTTGTGATTTTTTAATGGTAAAATAAGTGTCCCTAGGTCGAATCGTCCGCAGGTCGAGGCGTCCGCATGTGGGGGTCTCACTTTATACAGTACTTTGAATGTTTGAAGAAATACATAGTTCAATTTATCACTCCGGCTGCTCGAATTTGAGCTAAGGAGCAACTGAGTCTACGTTAAATATTCGATGCATAAAATTAACTTTAAAAATATTGTTCATGAAGATTCCAGGTACCAAGTTACAAGTTCTCTATGCACCACTGATTGAAAAGCTCTGCCATCATAATTAGTACAGTATAACGGCAGTACTGTATTCACAAACGTAAATTGCATAGACACATGCGCACATTTGAATTTGTCCATACAGTACTGTACTGTATTTACAATTGTGAGGTTAGTATTTTGAAATTTTTTTATGAGGAAGGTAAATTCACAGTCAGTACTAGCTGGTTATCTATGGGCATGTTCAGTGTAATATAATCGCAATGTTAATTTATTAAGTCAATATACATTTTTATGTCCATGAAAATATCCATAAATAAGATTGACCTCAACAAAATGCAGAAAACGGATACAGTTACGCAGATTTGAGAGATAATTTGTTAATTACAATATTTCAAGTCGTTTCACAATGTCCAAGACTGCTTCGTAAAAGGTTCAGTTATTAAGAAAGGAAATTTAACTTGGCCTTTTTGAGGCTTGATTGGAGCAATTCGTGGCTTAATTGTGAGGATGTAAAAATTATCAAATAAGCATTTGTTCAATTTTTTAAACACTCCGCACGATATAAAATACCATTTCTGACGTCTTGCGAAATATGTATTTAAGATCATGAAAATATCCATAAATAAGATTGACCTCAACAAAATGCAGAAAACGGATACAGTTACGCAGATTTGAGAGATAATTTGTTAATTACAATATTTCAAGTCGTTTCACAATGTCCAAGACTGCTTCGTAAAAGGTTCAGTTATTAAGAAAGGAAACTTAACTTGGCCTTTTTGAGGCTTGATTGGAGCAATTCGTGGCTTAATTGTGAGGATGTAAAAATTATCAAATAAGCATTTGTTCAATTTTTTAAATACTCCGCACGATATAAAATACCATTTCTGACGTCTTGCGAAATATGTGTTTAAGATCGTGTCTGAGATTTTCTGGGTTTTGTGTGAGTAAGTCTTTAAGGGGCTAAAAAAAAAAAAACAAGGCGTGTCTCATCTCGCGGTAATTTTCAAGTTAATGCGTTTTGCTCTGAAGAACCATCTCAAGAATCGTGAATATCACGGAGATATTTTTGTTGAGCCGGTTGGGTTGCAGAAAGTCTCAACGAAGTCTTTCATAGCATATTTTTTCTTACACCCGATGAACTCTTGAAATCGCTCGAGACGATAGCGATGCACCCATCAGTGGCTCCATTGGATAGCTGAGCCAGAAGAATGTCGGAATTGTCATGAGGTAAATGATGGTGTTTGCATCAGCGGAATTGCTTCAGCCAATTTGCAAGAAAAAGAAAAAAAAACCCGGCCAGCATGAATGCTTGGTATTCCACGACTTCCCTTCTCCCCATTTGTCGTTACTGACGCGAATAATGACATTTCAGCACTCAGTTCCAGACACTCGCTCGGATCGACTTCGTTGGTCCGCCTCGGAGACTCAGCCGAGTTTCGGATGATGGAGCAAAAAATAACCCACGCGGGATTCGGGCGATGTCATCACTGAGGACACTGAATAATATCAAAAGGGAGAACAGGATGATGCAGCAGACGAGGAGCGGAAGTGAGTCACATAGAAACCCTGGAATAGGATGTAATCAGCGCCTGGAGAGGCGTGCAATCATGTCGCCCAGAAAGATCCCTTCAGAGTCGCATGATCACAGAGCGCGAGAAAAAGAAAAACCGAATCGTTGCGTAAGTCGTTTTCAATACGCATGCCTCATAATCGACGCCCGTGATTTTCAACCCGAGTGAAAGCGAGAGTTTCTCGAGATGAAGGAAATCTGCTTTTCTGACTTCTCGAGGAATCAAAAGCCGAAGGACCTTTCCTCGATCAACAACGCGAGGCTTTCTCATTCGATCATTTCACTCGCTGTTGGGAACGACGGAAGGTTGTTATCAAAAAATTCTTGCATCAGGAAGCGGATGCTGAAAATAGGGCTGCTCGAAATTCAACAGATGAAAACTATATGCTTCGAACTCGTTAAACAAAGACATTTTTTCTTGCAAAACTCTCCAATTTATAGGCGGTTCATTAATTTAGCGGAAGTCGATCGCCCCGAAATGTTGGGAATGGATGATTTGCACTCGTTGTTTCTTTGTTGAATCACCCATTTCAGCAAGTCATGCAGAAAAATGAGCATCAACGGAATATGCTATATTCAGGAACAGACGGCTTTCTGTTGCTCAGCTTTCTTTGATGAGAGGACTTGTACCTTCTGAAAGCGAAACGTTTAAGTGAGGAGATTCCAATGCGAGTTCAGATTTTAAATTTCACTCGAATGCAAAGACGTACAGCTGATTTAATCTATTATACATTACGTTGCAGGTGCATGACCCGGAGTACAATTGGAATGAAATGGAACTGCTTCTCTAATTTTTTGGAAACTTTCCCCCCTCATTTTAAAGGCAGAATTAACAAGTAGAAATGCTTCTTGCATTCGAAAAAATGCGGTATATCTATCCCAAACAAAGAAACATACATTTAGAAAAACCGTAGGCCGATACAATATTTGAAACATTTCTGAAGACTTTTTGTAATATAAATATACAGTGTAAAGAATCGAGGATACAAAAATCGATATATGCTTTATTTTTGAAGTGAGTCTGAATAACGGAGTGTAATTTTTTGGTATTGCATCAAATAAATATAATATTCATAGTCGTTGGGTGCATATTTTAAACTGCGCTGTATATACACTGTGCTCAAATGTCTCGAGTATATGTCTCACCTGAAATTTTCAGGGCATTTTCAATCGAAAAGAGGCAGCAATTTTCCGCGAAAATGAGGCAAATATGGGGATATATTTCAGTCTGAAAATCTGAGATGCGCTGGTTCCATCAAACTATAATTACGCCATATATCCAGCAAACTTAAAATTTTGCAGTGGTACACAATACTGTAGGTATTCCAATTTTCGAAGTTATGTTTATTCCATGGATATTTTAAATGCGATACTCGAATTGCGATTCTAGGACGTCTGCAATTTTAGGACCCAATGAAATATAAGGTGAGCTACTCTGAGATCTTCTGCAAATATAATGTGCCTCCAATTCCAGTCAATGCATTATACTCATTATAGTGCCGAAAACGTTATAACCATATTTCCAAAGATGAGAACAAATCGGTAAAGAACCGACTTGTTTATCTTGGCAACACGTAGGAAACACTTTTCCAAGAAATAAAACGCAACCCTGTAATATCTGGCAAAATTCCAATTGCACGGCAGTGTAATTCCATTTTAGAATCTCAGTTTTTCAGCTCTAGAATTGCGGAATTCAACAGTGTTTTCACTTGAGATCCTGTGACGTCAGCGAGTGTAAGACACCGCGGAATACACGGTGAGACGCATATACCCCGATTCTTTGAAACTTTAAAAATAGACTGTGGCTCCAAATTGAGCAAATGCAAGTACTCATTAGTCTGGAAAAAAAAACGTAAGGGCCATATTTTCGTGGATGGGGTGAACAACCGGCTTGATGACGATCTTGGCATCGTGACGAGGAATGGGCGTCTAGACTGTCGCGAGACGGGCGTCACAAGGGCACCTCGGAAAACTGGTTTCCTGTCATCAGTGGCGCAACAATTACAGCCGTCGAGTCCAGGTAATTGGTGACGTCGTCGGCGACCCGACAGTGGGAGAGACTGCGCGTCGCCGCGGACCGGGTTCCGGTCGCCCTCGACCTCATCGACTTGCCGTCAAGGCCGACGAGAAACTCGTTCCGCGGATGACCTGGAACCATTGACTTCTGCTTGTGCGATGACCTGATCCCTCCAATTATTCGATCAGTCGCGTCGTGCGGACTGTGTGTGTCCCTTTGAGAGCGTTCGTTGACCTGAAACATCATCCGCCACCTCCTCAACACATTCAAACTATGAAAAGAAACGATGATTCGTCAGCTTTCGAGGTTTCGATTTATTCACACGATTCTTTCAACAGTCGTAGCGAAAATCAAAAGAAAAGCATTTCTTGAGTGAATCACACAGCATTCCATTGCTAAGACCCATTTATCAAATATAAACCCAGGAGGCAACATCTCTCATGACGTAAAACCCTTTTAATGCTAAGAATTCTCATGAATACCCAATAGTGGACCCACCTGATGCGAAATTCACGACCGAAAATTCCATTCAATTTTGGTCAATTCCAACTTTTTGACAGTTAATTTCCTTTTAAATTCTTCAACAATTAGAAACGTGGACCAAATTTTCCAGGCTTTTTTATCAGCTTTATTTTGGTCCCAGAAGTGGTTTAGAAGATTTTAATTATTATTATTATTAGAATACAAATTGAAGCTGCGGATGATAATGAATCATCCGAGACTTCGAATCGACGAGGATGTCCCGTGTGATTTTTCTTTCTCTGGAAACAACACGAAGAATTATTGAATGCAGCGAGCAATCTAGAGAATTTTGCAATGCCCATCAGACGGGGTACTTTTCTAATGAAAAGAGACTCGAGGGCAGTTGTGAGGAATGTTGGTCGGGAAGCACCGACTCGGCGGTTTCCGTCCATGTGGAATCGGATACGTGGCTTAAAAGAGACTTGAAAGTTATTCCAGGTGATGGGTCCCCCCGGTCATTTCTGTCTGGACGGAATCACTTGGAAAGGGTCTTTAAAGCAGCCTGTAATACGCTTTTGTAATGTGAATCGTACGATGGTTTCCCCGGGTAATTTCTGGCCCGGCTGGGAGCGTGGAAAAAGAGAAGAAGAAGAAAAAGCCGGTTCGGAACAGTTCGGGCCTTAGCACCGGCGCTGAATGGAAATGGTTGCCCGTGGGCACCCGGGATCCGCACACGTCCCCGAAGCAAACCAGCAGCGGCGGAAAAGCCCGGGACTCGCCTCAAGGTTTTGCGACTGCGGTGAAAGTTTCCTGGGTTCCACATAACAAGCACTTCCTTTGCACGGCCGCCGCGATGACCAAGTATGGAATGCCGTCGTGGTCTCGTAAAAACCAATCATAATTTCTCTTTCGCCTCCTCCGCATCAATTCCCCCCTATGTTCGGTGCTCCGCCGGGCTTTCAAAGCTTTTCCGCTTGTTGTTGGGTCCGACGTCCAGCAGCCACCTACTCCACTGACCGACAATATTGTCCGTTTCCCTCGAGAACTCGCCTGCTGCTGCTGCTGCTCATCGTGCCATTCTGCTCTGCTGCGGCAGAGTCCCGCACCAGCAGCAGCACCCCAAAAATAGGAACCCATACAGCCCCATGCAAGATCCCTCTTCCTTTGTAAGTAACCCATGTGACCTAACTTGCTCATATCGAGGACTTGAACTTTCCAGGTCATTGCTACTGGGATATAACCCCCCCCCTCCCAAAAACAAAATATCTTGCCAAGGAACACATTAGAACACAGTGAGACGAACCCCGACACACAGACTATTCGAGTTAGGGACACTTGAAACTAAAAAAAAATTCTGCCCGACATCTGGAGAATATCTCAAGATGCGGACGTTGATCCCACATTTTTAGAAAATAAATTGTAAACAATTATTTGGCTGAATTCGGACATCCCCTGGAAAAATTGAGCAACAGTATTTATGTCCACGAAAATTGAAAAGGAATTTTATTATAAACTTACTCTAATTCACAATCAAAAATAGGTTAATTTTGTACTTCTTGGTTCCGGAGTTTTTTTTTTCTATTATGTGTGCACACTTATAGTTAGACTTGCTCTTGTCCTTTGTTTCTTGAGCTCCTTCTGAAGCCAAAAGATCAGATTATAAGTGGTCCTCTTCTGCACAGTTATTTCTGTACCTTGTTGAGAAAAAATGGTGTTCACTTTTTGGGGACTTTTCCCCTAATTTTTGATGAACTGGAGAATCAATAAAATATTTCCCCGTTGAAGTTCATGGTAAAAGTTATTCATCATATGGACACTGACTTAAAAAAGACACGGTGCAAGTACCAAGTCCGTCGCATCTAAGATTCCCACTGCATTAAATATTAATAAAAAGGAAATATTAAACTTAATTAAAAATATTCGAATTTTTTCCACTGAAAATTTTTGATGGAGTAACAAAAAAAAAGTGTCTCTCAAGGTTGGGTTTTCTTTTTCTGCCCCCAGTCGTAGGAGTAACGCTGAGTTGAAAGATTAGGAATAGAGTAAGTTCCCTTCTTACCATGATCTGGAAATTCATGTAAAAAATTATGCAAACCTCCGACTGCAAACAAAAACGGAAAAAAAATTTCAGATGCAATGCACACAGAAGAATCACCGAGTCGTGAATTGGGAAATCTCTTGGGAGCACCCAAGGAAATTATAAGGAAAAAACATCATTTTTCACAATATTTTTGAAAATGTACTCAACGTGTCCACAAACCATTTCTGCTTGGAATGAGGCGTCTTAAGGTTCGATCTATCTCTGAGTAAAGTTCTCAGGTGAAATGACGATACGTTGACTGAACATTTCAAAAATCGCGAATTTCTGGAATAAAATAAGAATCAACCGAAAATCCACTTTTGATTCGCTATTAGACTTTTCCTGTGTACCATGTACTTTGCATTTTCAACGGCCAAAGAAGAATGTTCTGATAGCTGCAGCTGGAATAACCCAAAATTAAAGCGGGCCAATGCAACCACTACTCTGAGTACCTTCAGGCGACCTCAGTAATTCTTCGAAATAGCTTCCTGTCTACGGTGCGGGAACCTACATTACCTATTGGGCACAATAAATTCAATTTATTTGCGAAAGAAAGCGAAAGAGATTAACTTCTGCTTCACTTTAAAATAACAAACGCTCGAGAATCGCATGTGACGAAAAAAGAAAATAAAGTTGCCATCCTTTTTTTTGCAGCCAGTATTTGAACACGTCAGAGCGTGTTCAAATCCGGAATTTTCGTGTGTTCTCACGATAAGCTTTTCTCTAGAATCCAGCTAGAAAATGACGATGAGGTTTAAACAATTTCTTCCACGACTTTTCCCCGGATCAGCAACTGTTCTTCACGTTTTCATTTTCTTCCATGGTTGCAGGAAACCGCGATTTTTAATGGTTGGTCTAGAGGGATATTTTCGGATAATGGGCGACGGAAAAAAAGATGCGCATTTAGTGGCACGCAGGAAATGAAGCCGACAAAAGAAAAGAAGATTGCATCACTTGCCTACGTGCCAGTATTCCTCACGAGAAATACCTGGACATCTGTCTGAAAATACAGGGGCTCGATAATCTCACGATTCGAATCTTCAGGACCGACTACGATATTTTTATTGATTTTTCTGTAAACATCCAGACGATCCTTCAATTTTCAAAACATTTTCCATCTGGGCAGGGGTACCTTGCTGATAAACTCCCATGAACAGTGCAGTAGCTCGAGATCTACTGTTTCGAGATGGATTAAATGTGTAGGTGAGCAAGTACTGCTGTGTAAGTAACCGAAAATAAATATTTTGGAAACTTGAAATGGTCATTAACTTTTAGCATTGTGAACGAACACTTGCAGGGTTTTAACGTCTTTCGGTTCCTGAACAAGACTCAATTCGAAGCAGAATGGTTCGTTTATTTTTTTCATATATTTTGTTCCGTCGTTGAGATGAAAGAAAAAATGAAGCCTGAATGGAATAAGCTCCATCCAATATTTTGCCAAATGCACAAATTGAAAACAAAGGCCCTGCCAAAAAAATTTGTTCGGGTCCGCAGTTTAAAATTTTTGAGGAATCATAGTTTCTGAAAGAACCAGGAAGTGAAACATTGACATTTTTAAAGCGGCTTTCTTATTTTAGATTATGAAACAAACGAAAGGATTTTTATCCAGTTCCCTTCAGTGTTTGCTTTCATATTTACGACCGAGGACAATGCGGTCCAATTGTGTCATGACCCTTGAAACATCGTTCGGTTCCTGGCGAGGACATACTTCAAAACTGAGAGGTTCTTCTCATTTCTTTCTTTCCTGCTTTTTTTTGTGGGAAAGAAAGAATGACGCTTGAATGGTAAAATTGCTCCATCCATTTCCCGGGCCCTTCATCCAGCCGCAAGGCTTTTAGATAGGAACAGGAGGAGCCGGAAGATGAAGTGAATAACGCGGATCGGAAGCTCTTTTTGCGACGGCACTGGCGCACTTTTGTTTCCTCCGTAATTTTTTGCATTGCCAAGACATTGCCCCGAGGGCACTCGTAATGCGATGCTATGCGATGGGATGTCGGGAGCCCCGCATTCCCGGATGAATGGGGCGCAGTACTAGGGAACCTTTTTTTTTTTTGTGGGGCGTATGTGTGTGTGTGTGGAGGTTTTGTTTCTCCCTCTCTTTTCTGGGTTCTGAGTCGGTTTCTTCACTTTCTGGCTCCCAACCGCATCCTTCCCACGCCGACGGGCTCGTCGAAAATTCGCGCATGCGCGGGATCGATGGGTTGCGTGTCAGCCCCGGGTGACGCAATGCTTCGCCCGCCGGGTCCGAGCATTTCCGGCCCTACGCGGTTGCCAACGGTCGACAACCTCCAGTGAGTTGGATGCAGTTCCACGTGCCGTATTTGCCGAATCTCTGGGCTCTTTCGCGTTTATGCAAGGTCATCCGGAAGTGACGGGTCTGCCGTCGTCGGATTATGGCGGGACACACACACACACACAGATGCATTCTTGGGTTCTCAGAAGAATCCTTTTGTGTTTCCTCTGTTCTGAGTGTAGCTGTTTAAAGGCATTTTGATTTTTTTTTTTGGCGTTCCATGGAATGCTTTGCATGCCACCTGCAATGTTAACTTACGGTTAATGGGACGACAGTCAATTCCTACGATATTTCCCCATATATCGGCCACGCCCGTATTCTGTTCGGGAATATCATGAAAGACGGGTTCAACAGCCCTTCGTTTGAGTATCTGAAGCAAATGCCACGCCTCAGTATTTGATTCCGTTTGGTCGTAAACATTTCCAGCATATACATTTCATTTTAAGCGGCATTGTTCCATGCAAAATACTGCATTTACTCAGGCACCGAACTTGAGCAAAGAAAAATAGGTGCTTCACAGAAATGAGAAAAACTGTTATGAGGGTGTCAGGGAAAAGTTATTTGTGAGAAGCATTGCGCAAATGCCACACACATACAAGGGAGAGTAGGATTCATGTACTGTACTGTACTGTATCTGTAAGTACATAGTGGAATAAATTGAATACTCATTTTTTGCGGTTATTTTCATTGTCCGTTTCCTCAGTCATTTTCGATACCTTTGCTGTGGCTCCGTTTCTCAATACATTTTGGTTAATATTTAACCTTTGGATTGTGGCGGGTTCATTTCATGACAGAACCAGATTTTGTTCGCAGGCTTGTTCAGAAAAAATTGGACTTTTTTCTTGGATTTAGGCTACGATGATCAGTCTGGGATTCTTGAAATGTATTTGCTCTCGGGTAAAACATTTGAGGAAACATTCTGCGCCTTCCGCAGAAATTTTAATGTCCCTTCATTTTTAAATTTTCCCACAAATAAATTACTCTTTCAAAAGCCCGAGCATTTTGTTGTTGTTGAGCAATGACACGTTTCAGGCGTTCGTGTTACCATCAGTGGTGCTTGTGCCATCTACGTTGTTTGCAGTTCGTGCATGGAAAAATCATAAACATTGGAAACGGAGCTGAAGCTCTTTTTTCCCTTTAGGCCCTGCCCATGTGACTCTTTCGTCGCTACACAATCGGAGGAATCCTGCTTACGTCAACGACGGATTCGGGCCCCGCGTGCGTGCATCGCATTTCATACGCGGGCAAAAATGCATCATCGCCTTTCTGGGGAATGTTGATGAGGATTTCGTGGCGGCAGGGTGACGAAAGTGAGCGAGGCCAGGAGGAAAACACACACCCAGTGCGGTTTTCTCCGCCCGCTTCCGCAACCCGACTGCAGAACTTGTCTTTGAATCTGCGCACAACTCAACCCGCGATTGCGTCAAAACAACGCGGCACTTTTGCCTGTCACACAACCAGCCGGGTTGTATTCATCTTCTTCCCTCGCTCACAGGCAATTTACGAAGACGGGGGAAAAAAGGAGCCAGTAGAGGAACGTTTTTGAAAGTCAGTCAGTTTTGCGTGAAACTCGCTAATTATATCCAAATCATATTCACTTAATCATACCGTATTTCCTCTACTCCCATTCTTCTCAACACTACGATAATTTTTTTTAAAACGAAAAATCAGAAGTGTGAAAAATTATGAGGCAGTTTAACCAAGGAGTACCTGAACTTTGAAGCACTGAAATTCAATATCAGGATTTGTTTCCTGTGCAGGGGCATTTTAATTGGACACAACCCAACATTTTCTTTAGTAGGTCAAGTGCAATATTCGGATAAAGACACCTACAGTCAATTTTNTAAAGCGAAACAACGACGAACCCATTTTCTCGGCTGAAAGTCATTCTTCCCTCCAGATTTTGAAGCTTGCAACTTTTGACTAAATTTTGCAGTCTTCGACAGAAAACCTGAAACGTAAAGCATCTGTGAAGTATTGTCTCGAACTTACTGTTCACTCAAACTCTTACCTACTGGTTAAAATTTGCTAACTTTAGAACAAATGCAATTCAGAAAATTGGGAAAATGTGGCCGATACACGGAGAAAACTTGGCATCATTTTCACGAAAAGTAAAAAAAAAAAAAATCATGGAGAAGAATCAAACTTCTCCAGCATTGATGATTTGAAAGTGAATTACGCAGCACTTTTAATTTTAAATTAAAATTAAAATTTTAAATTTTAATTGGTAATTTGCTTTAAATCTGTATCATTCTCTTTACACGGGTGGACTCTCTACAACGATTTCGCTAAAACGATTTCCTCTGCTGGGTACAAAAATTCTTGCGTGGTCTCGCCATGTTTTAGAGGTTTCTAAAACAATATTCTCTGTACAACGAATTTTTTCTGGCCTCTTTAATTTCGTTCTGATGAGATTCCTCGTGTAGCTCTTTTTCAGGTATAGCCAAAATGTTGACGCTCTTTCGCAACCTATGCACTCGATTTACGCGTAGCGTATGTAAGTCATAAACTCATAACTGAGTTTGTCATGTAATTGCACTGCGCCGAAATGCGCGAAAGTAAATTAGCCAAATGGAGCTCTTGAGCCATTTTGACGTTGAGGCTGCTTTCGTGAGTATCTGGAAACTTTTGAAAATACCCACACGCATTAGTCTAATAGTAGTAGTAGTAGTACTGTAGTAGAAGAGCAGGATTCATGGGAAGTAATGTATAAGACTGAGTCATGCTCGTAATTCGCACTCCCTGTGCGATGTGATGCAGCATAAAACTGCCGGGGAAACAATTCCGCGCTTCGCCACGTACATTCCCGGAGCGGGCCTCGGATGCACCCTCACGAACCGCGCGAAAAATTCCTGCATCCCATTAACTCCACATTAGCGGGATTACTGACACTTTCCAAAACGAGTTGCTGGAGTATGAATGAGTTAGCGAGTGTGGCTGTCCTGTCGCAATCCCGAAATCCCGCGAGAGGGAATATATTCCTCTTGCAAAATTTGGCATTCGCGACTTTGACAAAGCTTGTCATGCCAGTGAGTGCCATTGCTCAGGCAAAACAGCCTTTCACACAGCACACCACTCATCAAGGATGTCTTCATCATCCGAGTAGGAATAATTTCCCGTTTCGAAGAAGATAACCTCCAATTTTCATCTATCAAGTTCTAGCTGAGATCACTTCGCAGCAGATGGTTTCTTTGAAATCCATCTCATTTTTTTTTTCGGAAACTCCCTTGAAAATATTTCAAAACCCCTTGAAACCCCGGAAAATATCCACGAGTCACATGCGCACGTATCTAATTTTCCCAAGGGTTGGGAAAGAATCTCTCCCGCTTTTCAAACAATGTACGTACTTGTCCTTGCCTGATTAAAAAAAAATGGTGCCAAGGAAAAAATGAACGCACATGTGTTTTATAACGTCTGTCTCATTCACTTCAATTATTTTCAAGTTCTCATTTGTGATACTTCGTCACTTTATCACTGCGGAACATTTTCAAGGATATTTTAAAGCAGAAAAAGATGAACGCACGATGTTCACGGATTTTTATTTCTGATGTCCACATTGCTCGAAAAATCTGGTGGGATTTATTTTTTTCTTTTCACGGGAAAATTAATCAAATTAATTTAATCGCCTACTCGATCTGATTTCTATGAGATACCATAACCTGAACCATTCCGGTTCACCTTGAAAATACTTAACGGCATTCTGAAACCAGACAACCCTCGTAATTGTGATTCGTAATGCGTTGTCAGATTTGAAACGAGTCAATGTCAATGGATCAGGTGAGCAGGATCGTGAATGAAATAAATCGTCGTCTGTGCAGTGATGGATCATTAAAGGTTGGACACGCTTTTCGTGGCTGCGAGAAGTGGAATAATGCTGACGCAACGGGCCTTTCGAAGGTGGATTTTAAAGCATCCGGGCGGAAACAGGATTCGCGTGACCGACCGACACCTGCGGGGACGAGGAAACCTGCCCGTGATTCATTCCGCATCCTCCCTTGGCCTACTGACCAACCTTGGCTACGGAAATCGAGGCTTTTCCCCAAGAAAAAGAAAAAAACACAAGGAAGGAAGAAATGGCTACCATCGGGGAAAGAACAGCGAGTGCATGATGCAGACTTCCAGAAATTAATCGGGCATTTCAGGAAATTCTTGAATAATAGCGGTCGCAATAAAATGGTTCATAATCAGGTTGCGTAAATTAATTTGGAAAGGAGCATTTCGCAAAGCAGTGGCGGAATGCAATTATACTTCACTACCGGAAGACTGCAGACGTTGCCCATGGCAAATTTTTGATCAATGGGTGAAGCTGCGTCGTGAGGCGACCGGAAATGAGGGAACGGTGCAGGATTCCGTTTGGCAACTCTGCCGCTTTTCCCGCGGAACTCGAACATGAATGGGGCGCAAAAATCGGACAAACGGAAACACTACATTCCTTCTGCCTCGTTTTTCCTCCGGTATTCCCTATTTTTTTCCTTTCTAAAAACCCAGAGATTTTTACTGAAAAAGGAAGAAATCTGAAATGACGGATGCCCTGAGGAAGTTTTCATGTTACAGCGAAACCTCGTTCGGGGGGTCACCAGCCGTCGGCGTAAATTTTTTCCCGTCGGCCCGGTACTTTTTCATTCCAGACCCGGGGGATCTGGGTGTCTGGAAATTACATTAAAAATCCTCTAAATGCGTTCTTCCTTGCCTGTTAAAATTTAAAATGAACAACTGCTCAAATATTGCATTTTTCTTTATTGAATTTTTCTGGATCAGTGAGAGAATGTTGGCAGCAGAAATCCATCACGCGTTTTGTGCGCTTAAAAAATTCATATTTACCCGAGGTCAATTATTTTTTCATCATAATTTTATACTAGAATATGAGTGTCCTTCTCCCCACGGTTAACATCATAATCTTCAAGTTTTATTTTCACTAGTCTCTCCTCTTCAATAATAAAAGCTCGTACACTGATTATCCACCTTTGGAGTTGGAAGTGTAAACCTTTGATTCATACGCGTTATAAAACAGCATGAATTTCAATGTCCATTTCAATTCAAAATAGAAAAAATTAATTACTGTTGGGAGAACAACAGTAACTTCGTGTCGAGGCGCAGGCATGAAATACTTAACGCAAATATACGCGTTGCATAATATATCTGCTAGTTCAGATGGTATTGCTGAAGTTCATTGATGTTATCACAAACTTCACGCAATAAATATCCAAACTTTGATGATCCATTTTTCCCGAGGCTAGTCTCGTGCGAGAAAAATGTGAAAGCTCTGGCTCGTCTCCTTGCGATGGTCGGTCATGTCCTAGTAAATCGTCAAATGTTTTCCACTTGGGTGCAAATAAAAAAAAAAATCAAATCTCCACAATGAAGGATGTCTGGTGGATTTTGACTAAGTATTTATTCTCTCTAATTTGTTCATTCAACTAAACCTCATAAAGAAACAAGCTGAAGACCTTGTGCTTTAAATTAATTTTGTACATATATATTTTTTCTTTTTATTTTCTTTTTTGTACCAATGCCAGGGAGTGAATGGGTGTATGCATACATGTCAGATGTCTAGTTGTATTTCATGTTGTAATGTATTTTATTTTATTTTTGCTATCAATTTGTGCTTTCCTGCTCTGGAGTGATTAAATGTCATTGAGTGGATTTGGGTTGGGTGGGAAGGGGGTGTGATTGTGGAAATCTTGATTGAACCTTGTGAACGCTGAGAAGCGGCAAATAAAGTGTTCTGTTCATTCATTCATTTATTCTTTAAAAAAATAATTTCTTTCCTCCTCCGGAATCGGATCCATCTGTTGGCTGAATGTCCATCACGTGAGGGTTGGCCATCAGTAATACAGAATGCCTTTGTCATTTGAATGAGCATGTGCGCCAAAGGCAGAAGGCGACAAAATACGGAGACTTTCTTGATATTCTGTGTCACCCACGAATACCTCTTATTATTACGCCGTGTAACCATTGAGAATGACGATTGTAATGAACGCGTATTATTCCGGCTTAAAGTCTGCATAAATCTTAAAATTTCAACAATGCAGACCTCATTCGTTCGTGGATTCACTTTCGAGCATAAATACCAATGCTCTCAAGCGGACGCACGGACGCAGCAAAACAAAGGTGGAAAGTTGGCAAATTGGGGAAGTACTGAACGATCATTTTTAAGTCGCTTTACAAACAGGACCTTCCTTTTTTTGCACGTCTCGCTGAACGGTGATTCATTTTATCGGTTATAAAAATGGAAATAAAATGTAGAGTTGGAACAATGCCTTTGGTCCCTCGGCTTCGTCATTCCCAGACGCGGCTGTTCTTCATTCCGGACGGGCTAGAGTAAAGTGGTTGGAGAAGAATGGATTCATTTCCCTTGTCAGAATCCAGACAGGATCAAAGCAGCAAAAAGAACGCTTCTTGGGTTTAAAAAGAAAAGAAGATTCGAACTCCGGGATAGAATTCCGAGGAACTTTAACCGGATATAGCTAGGGGTTCGAGCTGCGTTTTTAATCGTGAGTGACGCGGCGTTTAAGGTTGTGTTTTTGGCTGCTTTCCTCGAATTAGGCGAACGTGGCCCCCCCCGGCATTGCCTTACTTTCCAGATTTATTAGGTCAAAGCGCTGAGGTGGGAAAATGTCGAACATTTTTCCTGCAACGTATACTTTTTTAATCTGAAGTCTAAGACCAAGAACGATTGGCCGAGATTCACTTCACGCTACGGAAATTCACTCAAGTAAAAGATGCACTTGTTCAATCGACTCATAAAGTCAAGGTTCGGCGTAACAGTATATTCGCTAACGTCTTTCATGCTATTTTATATTCGATTGTCAATGCATCGGAAAAAAAAATCTGGACGAAACTTGTGAATGATGCATCTTAGTTTCAGTTTCGACGAGAGCATTTAAAAATTATAATCTGAGTTTCCGTTGATAGCGTCAGCGAAGATTTACCTGGTGACTGCCGAATGACATAAAGACATCAGTATTTATTTTTCTA
>CAJPEX010002555.1:0-22837 GCA_905338405.1 Notodromas monacha
TTTCGGCAGGGAAATCCCCGCGTTCTTTCGTCGTCGTCGAGCGTCCCACGCACCAGCCCGTGTTCATGGCTGTCTCTCCGCTTGAGTCATCTTCCAACTCAATCAAATCGCCCTAGAGAAAAAAAAGGAGAAATTGGTTTATCAAAATTGTCAAGGCCTTGATTGATCAATATTCTTGCACAGATGCTTCCCATGACAAAAATTCAGGAAAATGTTCCTAATCCCTTCGAATTAATTCTACTCAGGTAAGACGCGCAAAAGGATTACAGTTGAAAATCCCATGCCTTGCAAACAATTTTTAGGAACTTTTCCCACATATAATTTCAACTCAATCCCTTTTTTTTTTACCTTCTATTAGCCAACAAAAAACCAAAATTTATACAATTTAAACGCACATTTAATGCTGCATTCAAAACTGAAACTAAATTCGAATCCGGAAAAGTTAAACTGGAAATTGCGGATATCCTTCTTAATTTTAAGCTTCACATTTTTTTATCCCTACATTTTTATTTCACGAAAAATCGTAAAAATTTGTACAATTACAAGGCATATGCAATGCTTTACTTAAAGTTTTAATTGCTTCTAAAAAGAAAAGTTTGCAGTGAGCTGAAATGAGAATCCAGAAACTTTGAAGCATCTTTTGTTTTAGTTTTCCTTTTTTTGTGAATCAAAAATTAGAATTTGGCAAATTTCCAGGCACATTCAACCCTTCTCAATTCAGATACATAGGTAGAGTAGGTTGCAGGGTAGGTAGCAGTGTCGTTTTTAATTATAGGGTTTTACGCATATTGTCCAGGTGGCTGGGCACCCCAGCTAGTATAGTATGGTGTACCTGTGCACTTGGGCAATCTATCAACTCTGGAGGGAGAAAACTGGCACCTGCTCATAAGTCGGTCCCATGGTGTAATGGTTAGCACTTTGGACTTTGAATCCAGCGATCCGAGTTCAAATCTCGGTGGGACCTCAATTTTTTCCACTTCATGGTTTTAGAAAAATTGATATTTGTCTATGACACACGCCCCTTTCTTTTTCTCCCAAATTACAGAAAAAGGTGAACATGGTACTCAAAGAGTGGAATGAGATTACTTCTGCTGGATACATTAAGCAAATTTAAAAGAATTTTGTTATTACTGTACATTATTTACTCATGTAGAATAACCATGCTGGTATGTTTACTTACCATGCGCCCTTGAGTAAGAAGCACACCAGCATATTTTAATTACAGTACTCTAAAACCACAATATTTAAAAATAAGAAAACCCAATTTGAATTAAGACATGAATTTCACATGACTTAGAATAATATTCAATTTTTTTCATCAAAAAAAACTTTTTCCATTGAACCTGGTCAAAAAATTCTCATTAAAATCAAGTACATAATTATACGCACCAAAATTTATGAAACTTTCTGAAAAATGTATAACCTTCTTTGACATGTATACCCCCTTTTTCCACTCAAAATAAAAAAGTCCGCGCGGTACTCCAGTAAATTTCGCAAAATTAAGATTTCTACGATATGAAGGCACACAATTTAGATTCGTTCGTCTTTCATATCGGAAAAAAAATTACTCCCCGTCTCAATCAGTACCCGAAACTTGGGTTCGTTGAATTTTGTCCCCAATTCCATATTTTCTTCAGCTATACGTACAATAGGTATCGCCTGACGTTTAATGAATTAATTCTGGGTCATTTTAGGTTACGTACATTTCAGTAAGATTCATAATTCAGGCGACATCTGGTAAATTTACTGCTGCTTCACCCGAAAAGTGTCTCACAGTTTTTAGGGAGCTCGGTCGGGCGTTGAGGTGAAAATAAACGGAATTCGCGATTAAAGAAAATAATTTAGAAAATTTGAAACATCAAAGAAAAAATGCATCATCTGAGGAGCGAAACATTACCTTCGCGAAACTGAGGAACATGGTGGTGGATGCGGTGGAAGACATGGTTCCAGTGTCACCAGATGGCACAGGTGCTTTATAATCCTGGACAGCGATGACGTGCCGAGACCTTTTTCGCAAACCTTCCAGGAAGTACATGACTAAATCCCGGATATCCTCGGAATTCGGGCTCTGGAATGTAAACTCTTCCCCGCGGATGGTCGTAATTGTGAACGTTTGCGCCACTGCCTTGTTACTCCTGAAAGAATGCAGGCACGAAACGAAACACGAGCTGATTAATCTTCCAAGTACTTAGCTAGAATTGAGAAAAATTTCTGCAATCATCAAGGTTATGGGACAACTCACATTTTGCACCAATTCACACAGCAAATGTTCATCGAATATCATATTCAACTATTTTTGAATTAATTTTTGCATTCATTTTCCTGTTTAAGGAGGTGTTATATATATATTTTGTTGTTGTTGCAAGAGTGGCAATTTGAATGAAGAATTACTTTTGAAGCACAAGAAAAAAGCTTCAAAGTATCGCCCAAATTTAATTTTTTTAAATATTCATCTGGATTAAAATTACGTCGAGATACAGGAAACATTTTCCCCTATTATTTTTCGAAAGCGAATTTTAAAAAGAAGTTTCACCAAATAAGGAACAAAACGTATTGCTCAAACGACTGCGTTTGAAATAGAATCCTAATTTTTAGAATATTTCGAATGAAAATCACGATGAAATTTTTAAAATGCTGCAAGAAATCAAGAACTGCAAATTAAAACACACGGTATATCTTAGTAAAGGACCACAAGCTTTCTCAAACACTTGGGAAATGTACAAAAATATCCGAGCTGTTGCGTTTAGCCATTGGTTGCTGTGCAATTCCTAAACGAGAAATTTGGCGAAAAATACTCCTGAAGTTATCTCTCCAGAACTTACTTGTGGGCAGTCATAGACGTGATTTCGGGAAATGATAATTCCAACAGAACCTTCTCCTGGTCATCCACGACATAGACGCCCGTCCAATTGACGGCGATGATGACATCATTTTTGGGCAAGTTAGGGCCGGAATACCTGAATGCTTCGTAGAACCTCGAGAACAAAAGCGGCCACTTGAACTTGGCATACGATACCACATCTTCTTTGACAGCCAATGAAGGAGCCTTCTCCTTGACGTAATAGGCCTGCAAATGTGAAATAAATAGAAATAATCGGTATAAAAATCCTTCCATGAAAACAATGAATTCATTTTCCAACGTAGAATGCCGAACATCACATATGAGCAGAAATTATAAAAATGATAAAAGCTCAGATTAAAATTCTCTAAAAAATGAAGTACTGTACTGTANCTTGTTACTCCTGAAAGAATGCAGGCACGAAACGAAACACGAGCTGATTAATCTTCCAAGTACTAAGCTAGAATTGAGAAAAATTCTGCGATCATCAAGGTTATGGGACAACTCACATTTTGCATCAATTCACACAGCAAATATTCATCGAATATTATATTCAACAATTTTTTAATTAATTTTTGCATTCATTTTTCTGTTTAAAGAGGTGTTATATACTGTACATATTTTTGCAAGAGTGGCACTTTGAATGAAGAATTACTTTTGAAGCACAAGAAAAGAGCTTCAAAGCGTCGCCAAAATTTAATTTTTTTTTAAATATTCATCTGGATTAAAATTAGGTTGAGATATAGGAAACATTTTCACCTATTATTTTCCGAAAGCGAATTAAGAAAAAGAAGTTTCACCAAATAAGGAACAAAACGTATCGCTCGAACAACTGCGTTTGAAATAGAATCCTAATTTTTAGAATATTTCGAATGAAAATCACGATGAAATTTTTAAAATGCTGCAAGAAATCAAGAACTGCAAATTAAAATATACGGTATATCTTGGTAAAGGACCACGAGCTTTCTGAAAAACTTGGGAAATGTACAAACATTTTTGAACTGTTGCGATTATCCATTGGTTGCTGTGCAATTCCTAATCGAGAAATTGGGCGAAAAATACTCCTGAAGCGATCTTTCTGCGAACTTACTTGTGGGCAGTCATAGACGTGATTTCGGGAAATGATAATTCCAACAGGACCTTCTCCTGGTCATCCACGACATAGACGCCCGTCCAATTGACGGCGATGATGACATCATTTTTGGGCAAGTTAGGGCCGGAATACCTGAATGCTTCGTAGAACCTCGAGAACAAAAGCGGCCACTTGAACTTGGCATACGATACCACATCTTCTTTGACAGCCAATGAAGGAGCCTTCTCCTTGACGTAATAGGCCTGCAAATGTGAAATAAATAGAAATAATCGGTATAAAAATCCTTCCATGAAAACAATGAATTCATTTTCCAACGTAGAATGCCGAACATCACATATGAGCAGAAATTATAAAAATGATAAAAGCTCAGATTAAAATTCTCTAAAAAATGAAGTACTGTACTGTACTGTCTGTAGTTCCTCAGATACTATTTAAATTGAATCATCAAAACTTTACACCTTAGTTGAAACTTCTTCCGTCGAATTTCTCCAGCAAACACTATTTTAAACCCAGAATTACCCAAAAATAAGTTGACACACAAGTGCAATGAATTGTAACATAAATCACACCTTTTTGAATGCGGTGATGGTGAGCTTTGCCCATCTGTCCAAAGCAACTGCTTCGTCCTGTCCAGCCAAACAATAGTCCGGGATGTAGTTCGGCAACGTGTTCAACAACCTTTCCGGATGAATATCTGGTCCGCCAAACTCTATGTAAAATTGCTGCGCCGCAATCATGGCCAAGTCTTCTTCCTTGTCGCACCTGTATTCTCCAAATTTCACTCCTCGAACGACCTGAGAATTTGAATTTTGTTTTTCTCAGTGAAAAAAAAAAAAAAACTCGCACAAATTTTACACGTTCGGAAAAGCCGAAATTTGTTCCGCATTGAGCTGAAGAGAAACCTTTACAGTCCAGGTCATTTCAATGTCAGAAAAACTAAAGTCTTTTTCAATTTCAGACAAGACTCTCAAAAATTAAAAAAGTACCAAAAATGGGGCTCGAATACACAGCATAAAAAGACTCACAATTCTTTTGTGCTGAATAAAGTGAAAATATTCGATTAAACTTTTCGATTTCCTTTCGAGTCAAAATTTTCATCAGGAAATATATGATAAAAGCTAATTGTTTCTGGCCGTCCGCATGAAATAATAAAAAAACGGGGGAGCATTTCAAAAGGAAACGAGGTTTCCTCTGATTTCAACGTTTGATCTTTCTTTCTGGAATTTAAATTACGTATAAGTCACATCACGAACCCAAAAATCTCCAGATATAGTACAATTACACAACACCAAACCCACGTTATTTGAATCAAAACTAACCTTCGCTATGAGGCAAAGGAGCCTGATTAACATAATCAAATGTAAACACAAAAAGAGATTCAAAGTATTGGAACCAGATTCAAGCCACGTCTATGCAACAGTGACAAAATCGAGTCACGAAAAAGCGAAAAACGACGCAGTGACAAAAATTTCTCTTAGACACACGCTGGACTCTGACCTGTTGGTAAATCAAATTTGTTGCAGTGGCGTCATCTGTCGGATCGTGCCACGGAGAAAATATCTCCTTCCTAAAGAATAGTCTCCAGGGGGCGTTTCGTTCCTGCGCTCCCTGTTCTTTGGCGTACTGTTCGCACTGCGAAATGGCATCCATGACGTGATCGCCTCCAGAGCCCAGAGACGACACCTTGTCAAACAAAGCAATGTACAACGAGAATCCAAACTGGTCTCGCAACCCGATTTTATCAGCCAGCTGATTGCATAACTCTCGAGCAGTTGTCGCTGAATCCGCGAGGAGCGTTTTCGTGTTGCCGTCCATGAAGGTTATCGGAAGCATCAAGGGTTTCTTCGACTTCGTCGCCTGATGACCAATGAAGAAAAGAAATTGGCTCGAATATTTTCGTGAAGAAAAACATTCAGAGAACCCAACGGAAATGAAAACAAAATTCTTGCAATGCACTCAAAAACAATAACACGAACTTCTCTGTCGACAAAAAAATTATCGGCATTCGGCAAAGTCCTTTTTCTCTTTACAACGAATTTTCTTTTGGTCCCGGTAGATTCTTCATGGGGACAATTTAACAAAAATTCCATTATAAAAAACTAATTCTCCTCTACACTGTAAAATTAGTACAGTATAAATTTTTTTTGCTTCGATTATGTTCACATATGCGATGGAATATTTTTACTAATTGGCACATGTGGGACATAACAACCTTTGCCAACATTATCATTTACTCTAAAGGGAAACATTTTATCGCACATGACACAAAAGCCATCAGTGGTCATTATTATCTTGCATTCACTGCACGCATCTTGCATTTCGGAAAGAAAACAAACCTGCAATTCGAGCCAAGATGGAGGCTGATTTCTGGTCCCATTGTTGAACGTGCGTCTCAAACGCTGGTCGCAATACGGCGCATAACCAGGAGGACCATCACGAATAAAAGCACGTAGGTATTTCACGAAGTCATCCGAAGGAGCGAAACAACCTACGCAGAGGCTGAGCAAAATCCAGCCTCTGGCGTGACTTGACTTGGACGGATTGCTCGTCAACTGCTTACAAATTTGACAGTAGATCTGCAGAGACAAGTCAAGGATTAAAATCAAACGTTTGATTATTTTGGTATGAAAAAATTCGAGTTTTTTTTTTTTTAAGTTTCCCGCACGACATTCTTGACCCTATGATTTTCTATATATGCCTCACATTTTAAGGTTCGCTCTGGGAAACAATTTTTAGAAACAGCTGGTTTCTAAATACCGTAATTTGGAACAAATTTAAACAAGGCGGAGTTGTTGCCCATGCACCCTAATCTCACAAAGGTACGGAAATTAGTTTGCGTCTGGTGATATAGTTGAAATCACTCAGCATAACATCAGTTGAATTATTTTCAATGCGGATTATTGCGGTTCGAGTGACTTTCTTCATATTTTTAAACATACTTCATCGCGAAGTTCCGCCCGAAGAATTCCGTGGCCAATTATGAAATGCAACTTTTCCAAGTTGGACGTGGGTCTGGATTCAAGCCATGAATGGTAGCTTTCAGCAGCTGCTTCCGCTTCGTCTTCTTGCAGCCGGCGACGAACGTCTTCCCCCAATTTGTTCTTCCTCTTCAACGTCAAGCTCACCAGCTTGTGTCGAATCGACCTTCCACTTCCACCCTGCTAGAAACGGAACGAAAATTTACTTACTGCTGCTTCTATTTTTTTTTAAATCGCCACAACAGTGACTGACGTAAATTTTTTTTCCTTCGCAGAGAAAAAAACAGAAAAGACATTCTGGTAGAAATAATTCGAAAATCAATCAAAAAACTGTCTGCATCCGTTTCCTTTCATACTGTATAGGTACACTTGCACAGAGAACATTCGGACTTACTCCGGCTGTTCCATTTTCCATTCGACCATCTTCTATCATTTCATCCATCCGCTGAGCTTCTTGGAATTCCCGTGACTTGACAAAGCTTCGACCTAGTGTAGCAGTCACCTTGCTCATGACTGAAACATTGTCTCGGTCCATCGTGTGATACTTGGGCTCCGGAAGATCCCCCATGAACCTCAAGATTGTGATCCATAGCGCCAACGAGGCCTAAAAAATAATCGATTTTTTTTAGATCAATTCAGGAAAGGATACTGTGAATGCAATTAATAAAGCATGCATATTCGTACCGAGAATCCTTTTTTTTTTAACATGGTATTCGCGCAAGGACTTTTCCAGGCTTTAATTATAGATTCAATTGATCAATCAAAATTATGGCATAGCATTCTCAGGCAAATTTTAGTCGCGTATCGGATCGTACTGTTTTGTTCTTTCAAATTCGACGTCCAACGTTCTCAACGGCAAGATGGTATGATTTTTTTCCCTCATCCAATATTTAAGTGGGGTCAACTGAATTTTATAGATATCGAATTTTGCAAGGCAAAAATAAGGCTATACTGTATTAGGTGAAGTTTTTCTGGTTAGCGTGTAAAGCGACACCTGATCAACATTCTTCAATTGCGGATCGATCGTTGAAGTAAGAACAATTCGACTCTCATCTCGATATCACAGTTATTCTAGATGATGTTTGCTTAGTTTCTCGCAAAGATTCAAAATGCAGTAGTAGAATCTCGTTACAACGAATGAGCGATTACAAAGAAGTCGTTTTCAAGTCCCTGCTCGACAGCCACGATGTTGAATGAGTCGCTTTATAACGAATTTTTTGCCACAGCGAAGCTATTTTACTGCTGGTACCCATGGTTTCGCTGTACAGTAATGATATTTTACTTCGGCAAAATCTCAACGAAGCCATTGGGACTTTTAAAATAACTTTGTTAAAACGAAAAATTCCTTGTAAGCGAACTTAAATAACATGGCAGCTATTGGACAGGGACCCAAACACGAATCCATTGAACACCATTACATGTCAAACGTGATTCGTAGTAACGAGATTCTACTGTAAAAAAAATAAATAGGAAAATATGGGTACGACGCGAATAAAAACCGAAATCTTTCTTGAGAAATAACGTACCAACTGATCACCCTGGGCGTGAAGTCCCATCAGCGGCTGTTTCAACGGTTTCCTCGAATACGCGTGATTCGCATTGCCCTGAAAGTAAGTCGCAGCAAATTTGTGGAACTTGTACTCGGACAAGTCTTCACCCTCTTCCTCGGGGGCATGCGGCACAGCATTGATTAGATCAACGTGAGACGACGAGCCTCCGAGGTCACGGAACGCGGCTGGGCCAGCAGCAGCATTGCCCGGCATGGACATGGCCGTGTCCTGGGCACTCATATCGCCGGTCTTGAGGAAGCCAAACATTTCTTCCACGAGCTGGCCGTCGTCCAGGGGCATCGTCTGGGTCTCCTCGGCCTGACGGACCACGGCTTTCTTTTGCTCGATCACACGACGGTCCTCCATCGCCATTTCGGATTCCTTACGTTCCAACTCTTTCAATCTCATCTGAGCAAGGATAAATAGAACAGCATTAGAGGAAAGGCACAAAATCACCTTCACTCGAAACATTTCAGAGCCAATTCCAAAAAAATATTTTTTCAAGATGAATTTTAAAGCTTCACGACGGGGAAATAAAATCCAGGGCTACATTCAAAAATCCCTCACCTTCTTCCAACTGGTTTCTATTCCAGTCTTGTTTAATTTCATTTCAAGCATGAATACTGAAAAATCAACACCCTCAACAAATTATGATCAATTTTGGCAGGTTCATCACGATATGCACTCGCCATAGAAATGATAAAATCGAGAAGCATTTTACTGAACTTGAGAAATCAACCCAGGTTTGGCCGCGAATTTTTGAAGAACACTAGATTACTAGAAGACTCGAAATTCTTCGTAAGATTCGAAAAATAAGTTTTCTTTTCGCGAAATCAATTCCATCAAAATTTTGAATTTTGCAGAAACAAGTACAGTAGATCGAAATTTGACCCGTGGAAGCAATAAACGTCTAAATCGCAAGGTTTCCATAAAAAATGTTTTGCTCACCCTGTAGCGTTCTTCTGCAGCTTCTTTCGCTTTCTTCCCACCCAGCTGCTTCTTCAACTCACGTTCTTCTTGTTCCCTGAGTTGTAGTGCTTCAAGTCGGTTTCTATGAACAAACTGAAAACACAAAATAACTGGATTAAACGAGGGAAATTCGTTATACATTCAACAAAAACTCATCTCCTGAAATCGAGCGAAAAAATGGCAAGATGTCTAGGATTGAGCAGCACTATGAATTTATTGCAATCAGAAAATCATAACATCAGTAAAAAAAATTGCAGACATAAAGCATAAGAGGCAGTGGAATGGACAAACGCTCGATTTCTGCTAAAAAAAAAAAAAAAACGTTGCCAAAATTCTTGTATCTGCGATTCAAGAGCAAATAATTTATTCCGCAAGCTGAACATCCATACATTCAGTGGTCATCATACAGTGTTCTCAATACTACGAATGTCGATTGATCTTCTTTATATAGCAATGTGTTACGTCTGCTTACGTTAA
The DNA here is from genome assembly GCA_905338405.1 of Notodromas monacha. NCBI lineage: Eukaryota > Metazoa > Arthropoda > Ostracoda > Podocopida > Cyprididae > Notodromas > Notodromas monacha. The sequence continues at coordinate 9,907 of CAJPEX010002555.1, forward strand.
ATTAGGTTGAACAAAAGCTCAGTTCACGGCGTCGTCAAACTCGTCAATCGATATTGCAATTTAATAAATGAAAAAAAAGATGTTCGCATTATAAATGAAGAAAACTAAAAATCAAACAACAAACCTTGAGTTTCTCGTACTGGCGCATAGCAATCATCTTCCGGACATGGCTTTGAATTTTGACAACGGCCCACATTTTGCGATGGAAATCCCGACGTACGAGCCACGCTCGACACCTGGCCTGCAGGGCCACAATGTGGCCCCTCAAGTGACGGAAGCGATGGGACAAGACTCGAGAACGGATGGCAGCCTGCAACCGGTTGAATCCCAGTCGCATTGCTACAAACCGTCTACGGGCTGCATACGCCCTGTAGTGACGCTGCACAACCAAAGCTGCCTTCTTCATTCGCACGAATCTGTCGAGGAATAAAATAAAATAAAACATTTGCCGAATATTTTTAATCAGCAAAAAATCAGGAAGTTTGTCTACATCCAAATAAAGTCGCATCTGCTGAACAGTGAAGAAAACGGGTCTTCCGTTTTAACGCGCTATGCTGATTATTTTAAATAATTAAAAAAAAATTCAGACTTGATTAGGTTATTTTCGGTCAGGCTGGTGAGAAAATATATGAGCCTGGAAGTTTGGAAAGCACGGTCTGATGATGAAGGGAAAATCGCAGATGCACTCAACACAAAACATACGTATTTCTGCAAAAAGCCTTCGTATGGAAGACGAAAAGCATCACGAATTATTCCTATCCTTAACAAAACATTTTCAATGAAAATAAAATTATTTTTAGTTCACGGCGGAGGAGCAAACTAGATCACGATAAGTAAAAAAAAAAAAAATACGTACAAACGTTACATCAATTTTGTTGAGCACAATCAGATTGGTTCGCAAGAAATTCTTTTCAGGAGATAGTAACACGCACCTCCGGCGATAAATCCATCCCTTGATGGTCTTTTGCAAGATGAGAATTTTTCGCGTCAAGACCCTGTCACGTTCCTGTTCAAGGAACAAATCGTGAGCATCCTTGAGGAACACTTTGGTTTTTCCCAACTGGTAATCCGCTCCTCTGGCTCCCAGTACTGCTTGACAAATCTTTGCTGTCGCCGACCGACAATCGACCTGCCATTAAAAGATTAAATTATTCAATTATCAAAAAAACAAAACAAAAATCGTACTAGAGGATGCCGATGAATGCAAACATGACAAGGATAAATTCATATCATACACGAATTTTTTCCACACTTTCTACACGGAAAAGTAATTCAGTTGTATATATAATGTGGGCGGCACGAGTAATTCTAGAACGTTTTTATCCGACTTCACGAGGGGCCCAACAAATGTTCACGGAACAGACATTGAAACTGCATACAATTGAGCTGAACAAGAATTAAAGCTCAGAAAAAAAATCCTTTGGCAAGAAATGTTCTGCCTGTCTCTCAAAAGCGCATCTCGCAGATGTTTTGGTGTAGCTTAGCTTTCCCTTCAAAATTCTTGAAATTGAAATGGCACGAAGTCCAAGGGTTGTTGTAATTTGTTAATTATCACTTCCGTCATTTCAATCAACAGCCGCCACTTATTGGGATGAGAAAGTGGCGGGCGTGAAGGCGGCTGTTGTTGAAAATGGCGCAATTACCTCGATAAGACCTGGAGGAGACCCTTGGAATTAATGCCAAATAAATTTCAAGAATTCTGAAGGAGAAGCTGGGCTAAATAAAAAAAATGCCAGAAGGGCATCTCATCTTTTGAGTGAAGAGCAGAAAGCTGCCAGAATGACTTAAAAAAAATACGTCAGAGCTGAATTTTTACTTGTGCCAAAGAATATTTTTTGGAACGATAATTGCTTTTTAGCTCAACTACGATACATGCAACTTCGCTTTCTATCCCGAGAACTTTTGTTAGACCCCTCGTATACAGGACACAATATAGGCGCTTTAAAAGGGTAAGCAATCTAGCTTTGTTCAGCCGGCAACCCGATGGCACGCAGTAACAGAATTTCCAAGCAAGAATTCCTATTTTCATTAATGCGCACGCCATATCCCCCCCCCCCCAACATATCAACATTTTTGCAGCCCACAGAGATTTTCCTTATTATAAGCTTTTCAATGTTAGGCTCCGTAAAAATGGGTACATTCATGCATGATCCAAGCAAAAATCTTACGAGGAAACAGCAGTCCAAACAACAAAAAAACCTTCGCCTCATGAATTCACCGACGTCTTGAAAACTGAATCAAGTATCCAATTATACAAACCTTATGCGCTGGAGGGATGCCATTGATGAGGAACCGATACCGGTCCACAAACTCCCGGAAAGTGTGTCTGATGGGATACCCAGCCCTACGAATCCTGATCGTTTCCATCATTCCCGAGTATCGCAGTTGGCGACAGCACAATTCTCTATCAAAGACCATCGGTTTCTTGTCTTCGTTCGGCTTCACGCAACGAATGAAAAATGGCTGGCAAGCTGCGAGGGTTTTCATCAATGAGTCGAGGCTTTTCTTGAACTGCGCCGACAGCGTTGGGGCCCGTTTGCGGGTCTCAGAACCCATCCGGATTTCTTCCGCGAAAAGGTCTCGGAGGAAACGGTTTGATGTCACATGGATCACCTGGAAATAATGACCACAACTAATTATTTAGGGAATGAATTTTGCGACGCTCCTGATTAAAAAAAACATAAATATTTTCAGCAAAACTGCGCAAATATTAAAGTTTGCAAAAAAAAAAAAAATACCTGAAGAAGATCAGCACTGAAAGTGTCTCTATTCTTCTCTAGGAATCCTCGAGTGTCGTAGAACACAACTCCGGCGAAATGGTTCAGGCCGAAGGACGTATTGATATCGGACTTGGGTTTCAAATAATTCCGGTTGTCACCGTGTTGTTTGTGCAACTTTGCCAACATTGTCTGATCCGTGCCCTGATGAAATTTCGAACAAATAATCACCATGTATTCAAAGGGGAAGAAAAGGAAGCTTTTTATTTAATAAATTTCGACTCAAGATGGGGAAAACTGCGCTATACTGGATCAGCAGGAATCCATTATATCCACCTTTGGAAATTTGGATTCCTCGTCGACTAAAGCCATGATATTGAGCTGTTTGACACCAATCAAATCCAAGGCGTCTTGGTTGTCCACAAATTCGATATGCTGCCAGGAAATGCCCTCCAGGTTGTACTCTTCCTGCTCCAGTTTGAAAATGTGCCGCACAAAGAACTGCTGCAAATTCTCGTTCGCATAATTGATGCAAAACTGCTCGAAACTGCAAACATTCGACAGATATTAATTTCTCGACAAACAGACAAAAACCGTAAAATATTGTTACAACGAAACTGTGGGCACCTGGCAAAATGCGACGTTAAAAAGATAAATTCATTGCGAAGCGATTCGAAAAACATTATTGGACAGGGACCTGGAAAAGAAATCTTTTGTTAAAACGGGATTCGTTTTACGAGATTAAACTGTTCTGTATATATTCTTTCGAAACGGGGTTCGGAGTTTTGCTCATATTTACCTGTTCACATCGAAGTTCTCAAAACCGAAGATATCGAGGACACCGATCGACGATCTTTCACCTTGCTTCGGCCGGTAAATCGCCGAATTGATTTTACCAACGATCCAAATAAATAAACGGCTGTAAATCCCTTTGACCAACGCGTCACGTACGTCAGTAGCTTGTGATAAATTCAGCAACGACGTCTAAAAATAGGAAAGAAACGCACTTTTTAAAACGCCCAAATAAAGAGAAGTACAGTTCTACGAAAATAAATGTAAAACTCGTTTACATCGAAATTCAAAGGACCTCGAGAAAGTTCCATAAAAATTAATTTCGTTGCCTGACGATTTTTTTTGAATATGAACTTCACACGTGCAAAGAACTAGTACTGAGCAGTACTTTCAGCAAATCCCGACTGATCAAGCGGAAATGTAAGCAAGTGCTAAAGTAAACAAATATTAAATTGTCAAGAGAAAATTAAAACAGATGCTAGTAAAAATTTCAAGCGATGTCATGATTTTAAATTCTCACTGGAATGAGTGGGATGATAAAAAAAATTCGAGAAGAGGCCAGAACATGATGGTACAGCACAGCATAAATCGGTAAAATCACGTTCATCCAAAACTTATAATAAAAAACAACCACAATAAATTTTAAATTCTTCTTGGACCGAATGGAATGAGATAAAAATTCAAAAAGAGGCAAGAAAATGAACGCATTATTCGTCAAAAATCACGTTCATCAAAAAAAAAAACATATTTAAAGAACCAACTCTCGTTCACGTTTTACAGGCTTTCAACACGAGCGCAAGCAAACGTACCACAGTCTCCCCCTGGGTGAAGATCGTCTTTTTCGTGATGGCGTCGATGAGAGCCCGATCGTCAACCCCCAGCATCTTGGCAGCTCTCGTCACCGTCGTTCTATCGGCTATTTCTGTAGCGTCCAGGTTGTCCACGACACGGGCTTTGAAATGCACGTTGCCTATATTCAACACAGTGGCGAGCAGACGCACAATTTCCATCACGTCCGAGTCCGCAAACATCAGCACCTTCATTGCCGACAGGATGTCCGAGTATTCCGCGGAATCGTTGCGTCCTTCGCACGTGATGCAGCGTCCCTGAGAAAACATGGACTGCGTTAGAAATTCTAAAATTTGAAAAAATAGAATAAAACCTGTCGACTGTCACAACATTTCAACGACAGAATTTACTAAACGCGCGTCGAAACTTATTTTTCTGGACAGAATTAAAAGCTCGCTGTCCTGGAAGATTCTCGAAATTCAAGAGATGTAATCGCCACATGGAAAACTTTCTCGGTTCCAGGCCAAATCAAATATGCCGATATCAAGAAACCTTTCGTCAACAATTTTGGAAAATAGCTGTACATCACTGAAGAAAAGCTTCCCAATACCACATTTTTGAATGTCCGAGACAAAAAAAATTTAAATCCAAAGTATTGACCTAATCCTAGTCTTTTCCGTAAAAATAAATAGGTAAAACTTAAGGAAAATGAAGAAAATAAAAGGAGCCAATATCAAAAAATTCGCTCACCTTTCTGGAAAATGAATTTCTTACATGAAAATTAAATTGAAAGCCAGAAAATTCGTCTAGTTCACTTTCACGGGTGGTCCACACAAAAGAAGTAGACCAATTATTTGAATGATTCGACGTAAAAAAAAAAAAAAAAACTGGCTTACCTTTCTGAAAAATAAATTTCGTGCATGGGAAATAAATTGAAAGCCAAAAAATCCGTCGAGTCTAGTTTTAAAGGGTGGGCCACACGAAAGAAAAAGACCCATTATTTAAGAGATTAATATCTCTCGAACATTCGCAAATATCGCCTTGAAAATTAGAAGAAAAATATCCAACATAATTCGAAGACTTTTCAAATCATCTCTCAATTTCATGGTTCTTAAAACGACGCTGTTATCACACCATTATACAAGGAAGGGAAAATGACCCCTTCGTAAACCAAGCAGTCGTCGCGATATTTTTTCCCGCTACTTCAAAAATGTGTAAAACAGTGTAAAATTTGAAGAAGTTGAATAATGCATCATTCATTCCCATGAGACACACTGCAGAAACGAAGGCAAACAAGACGATAAACCTACCCTCGTCAAATAATGATACTTGGAAGCGTCCTGAAGCTCGAACTTGGCCTTTTCAGTCTTGCTCATCCCGGCAAGCATGCAGTAGAATATGTGGTAATTTCTTTCGTCCTTCGCTTGCGAAACCAGTCGACTCTTCTCCAACAAGTACTGTTCTATCCTGGCTCCTTCAATTGTTCCGGCGGACGAAAAGTGGATGTCAATGTACTTCCCGAACCGAGAACTGTTATCGTTCCTGATGGTTTTCGCATTTCCAAAAGCTGTGGGGGATTAGAAAGAGCATAAAAAAATATTCCGAGATTAAACTTCTCTCAAAAAATGTGAACTAAAAAAATTCATGCCGGCTTATTCAGGCACCATCAGAAATCACCTTCAAGGATGGGATTCGCTTCCAATATTTGCTGCTCAATCCACGAATGCTTTCCACTGATTGCAGCCAAATATTGCAAAATTAGTTTGGTGCTTTCCGTCTTTCCAGCTCCACTTTCACCGCTACCAAAGAAGAAAAAAGTAATTATTATTCAAGATGCCTCTATAATCCATACTTCGTATAAGGCAATAAAATTATAGCTCGAGAATACAGTAAAATAACTTGAAAACTAAACTTACACATACGAATTAATAGCAAATGAAATCTTCTACAAGACGATTAATTGAAATTCGGCGAAAGTTCAACTATAGTTGAACGCTCTAGATGCGAGCGAAGGCAAAATTACTGCACGTGAAAAAAAAAGAGTCGTAATTTCAAAATTCCGCTTAAACTATTTTCAGCTTCACGTTCATCCCGTTTTTCTTTCTTTTCAAGACTGCCTCTTGACTGTAACATTTTCTCAAAGGTGACATAGGGGAGGAACGATAATTCGCAACATTCCAGCGGTTAATCAGAATTTAAAAAAAAATAAACTTTTCAAAGAAAAATACAGCAGAAGTGGAGAATCAGCAAAAGGCCTGAGAGTGCTTCGACTGTAAGAATACTAATAGGCACACGAATCACAACCTTAACTTGGCGCCCTTAAAATCGGGGTTTCAAAATCTCAATACGTACAGTATTTATGAAAATTAATGTTCATAATCCCTTTTCTTCGAAACAGGAAAATCTCTGGACTCAGTGAATTGGGAAACATCAAAGCGATTCAAACACAAAAAAAAGAACGAACTCATCAGTTGGAAAATTTTGCAAACATTTCAGTCCAAAAGAATTTCATCAAGTTTTGTCAAAGGGGGGAAAAAAAAAAACGGAAACTCGGCGGAGAGACGAAGGATTCCCACCAACCTAATGACTACGCATTGGTCTTGCCGAAATCTTCGCATGTGCGAGTAAGCATTGTCTCCGATTGCAAAAATATGCGGAGGCAATTCTCCAATTTTCTTATCCCTGTAAAGTTTTATCTGCTCGCCCGTGTAAATTGGCAAGATCTGGTACGGATTCACAGCGACTAAAATTGAGCCCGTGTACGTCTGAAAAACACACACAAGAAAAAAATATTGATTAGACACTCGACTATTTATCTCGCAAAAAAAAAATATATATATATCTATATATATATTTACATAAATGAGGTGTTCATTGTATCGGATGAGCAAATTCCGGAGGATCCCGGCCTCGTGCAAATCTCCCAAAGAAATCATGTCTTCGACGCCTTGCACCGATGTTGGGTGCATCGCTTTTATTCTCCTTTCCGGCGTCAACCATTGTTCCTGAAATAATAAAATGCGCAATTCAAAACCAGTTCGCAGTTAAACACGTAAATAAATCAGTCAATGATCAATATAAATGCATACACAAATACAGTACATCAATTAATGAGTTCTACGCAAAGAAATACAAACGAGAAACTCTCTTGGAAAACCCAAAAAAATCTGAGATAGCCTCTAAATTGAAATTTTCTCAGGTTTTTAAACAGTAAAACAATCTTCGTCACATGAAAAAAATGAGAGGTATTCTATACAGACTGATGAAAACTCCAGAATTTTTCGACGTCGTTTTAAAATATATATTTCCCTTTCTCAAACTTTAAAATTCCATTCGGATATATAGAAGAGCGGAAAGTCAGAACCACCGAAACAAAAGGACGATCAATTTATCCGAAAGGAAATACGGGGAAAATCGAAGCCATCAAATCCCTATACTGTACACACAGACCAGAATCACTTCCGTCAACCATGATCATGTGAAGTTAATCTCATAATCACGAAGTCAATTCGACGGTGATCAACGATTTATTCCGGGAATTGAATCGCTTCCTCAAAGTCGATAACGTACTTCCGCGATATCGAAATTTTAAAACGAATATACGAGCAAAGAACTAAATACAGTACATCAAACATAAATCACATTCCACGGAGAACATAACGGAGAAACTAGGGTAATCTAGACGGAAATCAATTTGTAATCGATTTTTAATTTCTTCGAAGGAAAGAATATAAAATGATCTACTTCATGAATTTTTTTCCCCATCTGTATGATGAACTCGGATAATTACCTAGAGAGAATCATATTCACCATCAGTTAGTTTGGAATCCAAAAGGGATTACAGTAATTCCGCATCAAATACAGCACATTATTTTCACTCCAGAATTAATTGAAAATCAAGAATTAAAATGGCAAAAAGAATTACAAAATCACTATAGTAAATTTGAGATAATTTAAAATACTATTCCATTCAAAATACAGTACAGTACATTAATTTCCGTTAACTGTGAGCCGTCTTCCTGGAGGAGGACCTTCTTCGGGGGAAGCATAAAAAAAACTAATGTATGACTTTTCTTCTAATCATTCGGATACTAATTACACATAGATAATCATATTCACCATCAGTTAGGAATCTAAAGGAAATGCAGTAATGCCGCATCAAATACAGGATTTAGTTCCCCCTCCCCCAGAATTAATAGAAAATCAAGATTAAGCATTCAAAAAATCAAAATGCATAACAAGGTTACAGAATTAAATTTTCGATAATTTAAAACACTTTTCAATTCGAAATACCGTCCTGTACTGTATTTTCCACTACCTTATCGTCGTCGTCCTCGACGAGGATTTTTCAGACTTCTCCGAGGGAAAGCATGAAACGAAATACTGCGTACATTTTATTTTAATCATTCGGATCTCATAAAATAAAGAGAATCATATCCACAAGTTAAAAATGAAAAAAGACATTAGAATACCATTCTGCGTCAGCTATAATAGTTTCCCTCCTGAATCAATAGAAAATTAGGAATAAATAAAAATGATCAAAATTTGCTGAACAGATTTGATTCAAATTCCTCAGACAAAATTCATTAATTAGAGTACATATTAAATGTACGATAATTTAAAAGTACTCTCCATTGCAGTACCTGATTGTCGTCGTCCTGGACGAGGATCTTTCGACCTTCTGCGGCGATCACTCGGCCACCGATGGCAACGTCGAACTCTCGACGTGTCAAAGGCTCGATCCATATGTAATCCCCCTGGAAAACAAAAGTGAAAAGTTTTTATTTGAAAAATAATACATCATCAACGAATAAAATGAAAAATAAACTATTAGAGCCGGCAAAATCCCGTGATTACTTCCAACCACTCATCGACATTGATCGACGAGAAATCTGCTGTCGCTGATCAGAATTAGGGAAAATCTCAGCAAAACAGTGAAACTTCGACGTCAATTGATGCGATTTTCAAAATGCAAGCGGAGTTTTTAGATGACAACATTATAAATAAACTCCGAAAGCAATTTCAAGATATCGACGCTAATTCGCCGAAAATCATGATAATTTGAAAAACGGAATTCACTTGGAACATTAAAGAAAATAAGCATGTATATTCCAACAGGATAGAAAAATCGATGGAACAATAAAATATTTCCTTTGTTTGAATAATTTCCACGAAGAATAATAACGCAACTGATAATACCCAAATCAGTAATAAGTCAGAAAAACCCGTAACGAAAAATTTCATGTCAGACCGAATACATAGTAAAACAAATGACAAATACAAATTTCGGACTGTAATACCAAAACTTTTTTTTCAGCGATGCGATATACTGTAATACTAATAAAACACGACCAAGTAATAACCAAGGGAGCCCCAAGAAAGTGAAATACTGTACAGTATTAGGAAATCATTTCTTAAAAAATAATAGCATGATAACAGCGGACGAAACGCAACTTTAGAAAATTTATTTTTAAGAAAGATGCTTTGTTCTAAGGAAAGAGGCGTTTTAAGCTTCCTGTAGTAAGCGCATATAAATAAATATATAGTTGCTATCAGCGACCGTTTTTCAAAGTGATTTGGGGATATTTCATCGATTCTTCTGAGCAAAAAACTGCCTTCATATAGAAAAAAAAATTGGAACTGCCTATTTTAAAGAACAGTCAAGAATTTCCACGAAGGTTCTCTTCTCATCTTTCAATAGAACAGAGATCTGCTAGAGAGAGAAAAAAATTAAACGTCAGATTGAAGATTTACTCTTTCCTCACAATAATTTTCGAAAATGCTTCATCTCGAAACGATCCAAAGTCGGTCAACACGTAGGAGTTTTCCTGAGTTTTTAAAAATCGAAGAAGAAGAAGAAAACCAGAATTATTTTCGCTTTTATCTTTGCAGAATCAGCGAAATCATTTCGGCAAGCCTTTTTATACAGAACTTACGAGAAAAAAAAAGAAAATTCGAATTCGACGAAGAACAATGTCCACTTCTTCGTCAATTCCGTCAAGTTTCTCTCAGATAATAAATACTTTATACTACACCAAAAAATTATTTCCAAGAGAAAATGCGCCATTCAAAGACAGAAAAAACCAAAAATGCTTTGAACAAACTCCGAAAAAGACTCAAAATATATTTATTTAAAAAAAAGCCCTTCATCCTTGCACAAAAACACAAGCAGGGAATTATCAGCGGAGCTCGACGACGAGAAACTTTCTGCTGCGAAATTTAAGTCGTGTTCTGACAGCTAAGAGGGCTGTGGTCGCGGCAGCAAAAATATGGGACGGAGGAGAGAGTTCGTTGGGCCCCCCTGCGGTTATAACTTGGGGTAGGTAGGGAGTGGTGGTGGTGGTCCAAATACCCCTCACTCCTTTTTTATTTGTTTTTGTTCCACACTCTTCAACTTATTTCGCTCTCTCTCTTTCTCCCCTGACACTCTATACGAGGGGTCTAACAAAAGTTCTCGGAATAGAAATCAAAATGGCATATAATTGATCTGAAAAACAATTATTTTTGAAGGAAAACATATTCTTTGGCACAAGAAAATAATCAGCTCTGTTTGAAATTTTTTGCGTGAATGTTTTGCAAAATTCCCTCTGGCAGAGTTTTGCTCTCCACTTGAAAGATGAGGCGCCCTTCCTGCCACATTGGCAGCAGTGAAGGTGGCTTTTGATGAAAATGGCAGAATTACCTTGGAAGACCTGGAGGCAACACTTGGAATTAATTTCACTTTGATTTCAAGAATTATGAGGGGAAATCTGGGCTATACAACAACAAAATCTGCAGGAAGGGCGCCTCATCTTTTGAGTGCAGAGCAAAACTCTGCCATATAGTGAATTTAGCAAAACATTCAAAAAAGTGTGTTGTCTAAAATGGGAAGCATATAAAAAGATAGTAGTGATCAACTCATGTACTAAATTCAATTGCTTGCCAAGATGACAAGAGTCAGAGATTTGAATTGTTTTCCGCAACTTCCAAAGGAAATGCAAAAGTTACTCCATGAGAGTATTTTCAAGTAGAAGTTTTATATCAATTTTACACACAGTATCACACAAACAATATAAGTTGCAGAGCAGAGCAACAACAACAAGGTTTCAGTTCAATGCCCAAATGTGGTAAGCCTCCTTCAAAATAAAACACACCTGTATTCATAACTTTGGCTGGCTGAGGTCAAGAATTGCACATAGCAACCAATTTGGATAGGGAATGTCATAATTTGTTTGCTTGGTAAAATAAAGAACCGTGAACGTGGTTGGGAAAGTATTCCGGTTGGCAACAGGATTGTGAAATAATGACTAGCACTCTTAACTTAACCAAGTTTAGCAGAACACATTAACATTATATAGTCATTCAGAAATTGTTTGTGTATTGTAGTTGATGATATGACTACAAATTTGTCAAAAAGGGCTGATTTTTTTTGTGTGTGCCAAAGAATATGCTTTCCCAAAAGAATAAATTTTTTTTCCAGCTCAATTTAATGCCGCTTCACTTTATATTCCAAGAACTTTTGTTAGACCCCTCATATATACACACACACTCAAGGGTCAGCTACCAAGTCAATTCCTTCCGAAATCCAGAATATCTCGTGAATTATACACAACGTCGGTGGCTCTTTCGTCTGCTGCTCGCAACATGAAATCAATGAACGCATCAGACCATTACTATATACACTGCCGAGGCTTCAAAACCCCCCTCCTCTCCGTCATTTTTATCGGAAATCGGAATTATTTAGTCATTAAAAAACTATCGAATTTGGGTCGGTCGGAAAAGCAAATTCAAATGGCACATGCCAGTGATGGGTGGTTCAACAATTTAGGCCGCATGGAGAATGGTAAAATATATATACAGGTGAACCTCAATAACTCGAACCGCCCTAAGTCAAATACCCCACTAAGTCGAATTTTTTTTCAGGTCCCCATCTGAATCCCCTTAAAAACAATACATTAAAAACATCCCTAAGTCAAAAGATTTTCCCCTCAAACCTCCATAAGTCAAATTTTCTGTGGCCTTTTGGCCATTATTTGCTTTTAAAAAAGAAAGAAAAAAGCAATAAAAAAAGAAATTTGTGTGTTTTAAAGGATGTGGAAGACTGAATTGGGCAGATGAACCCCTGCCTCCAAATTCAGCAGCCTCTCAACTCATTCAAGAAGCCATTTAAGCCCCAGAATATCACCATTTACATTTGTTCCAAGTTTTTCCAGAAAAAAGGACTTTGTATTGCAGTTCCAACCTAAAAAATTCCAAACCTCCCTGAGTCAAAATTTTTTTGCAGGTCCCTTGAAATTCGGCTTAAAGAGGTTCAGCTGTATCTTTACATGTATACATTTATATATACTGTACTTGAACCTCTCTAAGTCAAACTTGTAGGGACCAGGAAAACCTTGACAGTACTTTCCTGTTACCTCAGTACCTACTTTCCTGTTATCTCTGTACCTCATTCCTAGACTGCACTACCATCCAGAAAAATCTTTAGGACAAGTTCATAATCAAAAAAACCAAACAGAAACTGTGAATTTTATTTTTCCGCATTCTGCTGGAACTGATTTTAAGAGGCGGTTAGGTAAAGTTAGGTTAGGTCAGGTTATGTTAGTTACAAATATCTTTTAATTAACATAACCTGACCTAACCTAACTTTACCTAAC
>CAJPEX010002555.1:23814-38089 GCA_905338405.1 Notodromas monacha
GCTCGACTTGAATTCGAACACGCAGTCCAAGGAATCAACACGAATAAATTTGCAAGAATATTTGCAAAAAACTTTATTGCCGTGAAAAGTCAACAGAGAAAAAAGAAAAATTTCGCTCAAACTGCAATTTGTAAAAATTTTAATAAACCCTTTACAGCTAAAGTTCATAGAATAGAAAACATTTTTCTTACAGTATGGAACGGTGAAATCGTGAGAAAAAAAAAGTTCGGCTATGTCAAATATGAATAAAAATTTCGGAACGAAAAATCGACTTGGCATTGGCCATTTTCCATTTTTAAAACAAAAACAAAATGGACAAGAAAAACAATTGAAAAACTTGAATTCGACTTCGTTTTGAAAATACCTTCAATTTTCCTCCATCGTGTTTTTCAAAATATATTTCGTCACACAGTCCAAAAATTTCGGGAATAACTTTGAAGGCATTTGCTAAGCATTTTTCTTTTAATTTAAAAAATGAGATGCAATTGAATTAACCAGTATCAAGTCCACTTTCCCTTTAAAAGTTCGACTGGAATTTCAGGAATTCTACAAATAAATATTCCGAATGAAAGTATTTTTTCTAAAAATAGAACGTCAGCTTGAATTTATTACCCATTAATCATCAAAATATACCGACAAATGAATTCGAAAAAAAGAAAGAATTCGAGGCCCACTTTTCGCAGCACCCAGTGATCAGTCAACCATTTACACGCCAAATGTTCAACGCATACGCTCGAGATTTCGCATCTCTCGAAAACATGATTTATGTACTCTGCAGGACTATAGTGAAAAAGCAGATTTTTTTTACAAGACAGGAAAAAACAATATAAATTACTGCACATCATTCAGAAAAGAAAAGGTCTTTTTCTCGTTTAAAAAAACACCTCCCGAGAAAATTCCCGTTTTCTCGCAGCTGAAATTATCTTCCACGAAATTCATCATTTCCTTTCCTTAATTCAATCTTTACGAAGGGTTAGTAAAAAGAAAAGAAAAAAAAACGACTTGAACAAACTGTCGTCGTCGATAAAAAAATACGATTCAGTGCTTCATGTACGGAGCATCAATTGAAAAACAAAATCCAACCTTCCAATTTTAAATCGATCTTTGATTCATAAAAAATGTTAAGCCTCTCAGTACAATGCTAAAAATTGAAAATAACTGGACTTTTTATGAACTGGAAAGATCAATTCAATGTATTCAAATACAGTAGAATCTCATTACAACAAACTCCCAGGGACTAGAAAAAAATTCGTTGTAATGAAAAATTAGTTATATCAAGACTGATGGATTTATTAACAGAAATACACTTCATCATCCGTAAAAGCATTTTAGTGTCAAAAGAACTGTAGTTGTTTTTTCTCTCTGCAATATCTGTGCCAATAAATGTCTCTCACAAAATGGTTACATTTGAAAATGAATTTAAAAAATTTGGAAAAATAACTCAACACAGAAGAGCATTGGAAAAAAAAAAAAACAGATTATCACAGATTTTGGTGGATGGCTAGCTAGACACTGTGCTTCCAGACTACTGAGATGTTGGATTACATGGATATTAAATTAATCATGATACATTTATTTTATGGGCTTCATAAATTAATTGATTACTTTTCCGATTGAATTCAAGACTCATGATCAAGAATAAAATACGTCACTTTCAATATCGAAGATGACGCATTTTCTGAAACTTTTTTTTGTACTCAGAATTCTGAAACTTCCAATAATGTAATTCGGAATGCAATAAAAAGCGACATAACGCATGCGATGAAATGAAAATTACTCCGCGCATGCTTTCATTTTCCAATAGAACCAAATTAAAAAAAAAACACACACACACACAGAATTTCAAATGCAGAAGACTTTTAAACTATTATGGCAAAAACAAAACAAAAAAGTGTCTCGCATCTCTTCTTCATTTCAAAAACACAGAAACCGGGTCAACTCTCCCAAAACTTGGTGGCGAAGAGAAAATTCCATTCAATCGTGACGCTCATCAAGCCCTCCTGTTTTTTCCCACATCAGTCCGAAAAAAAAAACCGCGGACCGCATATCCGACAAACATAGGCACAACGACCGCGATGAATTTCTTTTTCTAGGTCACCCCGACAATATTTGCCGATTTTCAACACTAAACTGGGAGCAATATTTCAACTAGGAAAGAGAGGATTGAGGGGAGGTAGGAAATGCAGATTACACACACACACACAGACGCTGTGCCACAAAAAAAGAACAAATTTCTCAGTTTCGAATGACTACGACACGTGGTGTAGTAGAAGTAACACAGACAAACTCCCTTCATTTCTCCTGACCTGATGGTGATTAGGAAAAAGACGACCCGGATCAATTCACGGTCAAAACTCAAATATATTCTGCAGTGATTATACGTTTAAAAGTGTACACAACGAAAATCTCTTCAAAACGAGTTTTTTCTGGTCCCCTAGATTTCAAAGATTAAATTTGTTTGCCCCACATATGGGACTAAGAAAATTCGGTATTTTCCTGTTATCTCAGTACCTCATTCCAAGACCACACTACCATCCAGACAAATCTTTAGGACAAGTTCATAATCAAAACAACCTACCAGAAACTGCAAATTTTATTTTTCCGCATTCTGCTGAAACTGATTTTGGGAGGCGGTTAGGTAAAGTTAGGTTAGGTCGGGTTATGTTAGTTATAAATATCTTTTAATTAACATAACCTGAACTAACCTAACTTTACCTAACCGCCTCCCAAAATCAGTTTCAGCAGAAACCCAAAGAAAGCAGAANACCTAACTTTACCTAACCGCCTCCCAAAATCAGTTTCAGCAGAAACCCAAAGAAAGCAGAAGCTGATTTTGGGAGGCAGTTAGGTGAAGTTAGGTCAGGTCAGGTTCAATTGGTCAGAGGGAAGGTACAGAGATAACAGAAAAGGAGGTACTGAGATAACAGGAAAGTACCAAAAATTCTCAATATACAAAAAATTATTTTCTGGTCCCCGGAATTTTCAAAGTACAGTAATCCCCACATGCGGACACCTTGACATGGGGAAAATTCAACGAAGGGACATTTACTTTTCAATTAAAAAAAATAAAAAGACATGACATATGGACACTGACTCAACATGAGGACATTGCATGATGAAATTGCCAATAAGTTTTAGGAAAATTGATTTTTATTAGGCTTAATTACAAGAAACACATATTTCAGACCCTGAGATTCATGCAAAAATAATTCTTTGGTACTTTTCCCATCTATTCAGCTAATTAAAAAAATTACCTATAACACAGATGGACTTCCCTCTCTCTTTGTGACTTGGATGTTATTTTTACAGATGCCAACATTTCAATGAACTGTACAGCAGTATACTATTCAATGCTCCAAATGTTCTTATTGGGCTGAAAAGATATTCACAGAATCAAATTCAAGTGGCAAAAATTTTTTTTTTCATGAAATTCTGAAGAATATTTCTTCCATAAAACACCAATTAAAACTTATATAAAGTAAGTCTATGGGAAAACAAGACTCAACTTAGGGACACTCTTGATGCACCAATTATGTCTGCAACTGGGGGTCTCACTGTACAGAAAAGTCCACCCTTATACAGTACAGTACAGTTGAACCTGGATACCTTGAACCTCTTCAAGCCAAATTTTGTTTATGGTCCCCATCCAAATCCCTCAGAAGCAATGCATTAAAAGCCTCTCCAAGTCAAAGGCTTTTTCCTCTCAAACCTCCTCAACTCAAATTTTCTGAGGCCTTTTGGCTATTATTTTTCTTGACACAGGAAAGAGAAAAGCAATAAAATAAAATAACTTGATGCGTTTTGAAAGGAAGTGAAAGACTAATTGGGCAAATGACCCACCTTGTCACCAAGTTCAGCATCCTGTTAACTCATACCAGAAGCAATTGAAGGCCCATTTAAAATTTCCTACAATTTTCCCATCTACCTCTCACAACAAGAATGCTTTTTTCCCCAACTTGAAACTTCAACTCAAATTTTTCTTCGTTGGCCCATTGAAATTAGAATTAGAATTAGGGTCGACTCATGTACAGTACTGCACACTTCCAGTACACACACATGTACCGCAGCTGATAAGGATAAACACAAAATAAGGAGGGGAAAAATAACCAGGGAGAAAAAGAGGAAAAAAGAGAGACAGACAGATAAGCATACAGCGAGAGAAAAAATAATTCTTCCATCTTTCCCACAACATAAATACTTAAACTCCCTTTTTTTTCCTGGACCCTTGAAAATTCGTCTCTAAATAGGTTTGACTCATGTACACTATTCAGTACTGTACACACGCATGTACCGCAGCTGATGAGGATAAACGCGAAATAAAAGAAGGCAAAATAACCAGGGAAAAGACAGGAAAAAGATAGACAGACATATCCACAGAGATAAAGCGAGAGAAGAAAAAATTATAAGAGGAAAAAGACAGACAGGCATAGAGCGAGGGAGGAGAGAAAAAAAGAGAAAAAAAAATTGCTCCCATCTTTCCCACAACATAAAGGCTTGAACTCGAATTTTTTTTTCTCTCCCATTGGTCCCCTTGAAATTTGTCTTGAAAAAGGTTCAACTCATGTACGTACTCTATACATTGAAGTACACACATGTGTACCTCAGCTGACTGGATAAAAAAAAAGACGAAATAAAACGGGAAACAAACCCACGGAGAATAAAGGAAAAGACAGACAGAACGAGAGTTAAAAAAATCAATTAAAAAATAAAAGGTACAGTACAACACGACGATGTGTGCTACCATCAGCAGCACCACCACCACCGCCGACAACGCAACAGTTGCGGTTCCGGTTGGGTTGGCAAGAGGAAATCCGGCGGACATTTCTTTTCAGGACCCGTAACGGCGGAAACACACACACACACACACACACACACACACACACACACACAACTCACGCTTCCACGCATTTTTTTTCCTCTTCCGGGGGGAGAACATTCGGGGACTGAATAACTTATGACGGGCGGGACGAACATTCCCCCCCCCCTCCTCCTTCTTCTTCTTGTTTTATCTTTTTTATTTTATATCTTCCTTTCCCTGCCTATCTCCTGCATTCATTTTCATTCCGGTGCACTGCTCTCTCTCTATAGTTCCATGTAGCTGTATGGTGGGAAGAAGAAGAGGACCCGAAACCCTCTGCTGCTGGTGTGACCTGTCCACTTCGGTAACTTTGTTTTTTTTTTTTCCTGACCACGACGACGCGGGCGGCAACGACGACGAGACAACGACGACAGTAACACTGACCCACTTTCCTTGGCAGCAATTTTTCACACCCCAGAATGTCCGTCTATCCGGAACAGTGGAATCTCTGTCGTAACGAATTCTTGCTGGTACAACGAGTAATTAATTGTCTTTCATTCCGGTATTGGAGTTGTGGAGGTTTGAGAGAAAAAGGCCTTCGACTTGAAGAGGATTTTGATGCATTGTTTTTTGTTTTTTTTTGAAGGGGTTCAGACAGGGATAAGGAAAACGTTGACTCAGGGAGGTTCGAGGTATTCCAGGTTCAAATGTACTGCACTGTATATGGGTGGACTTTTCTGTAAATTCTATTAGGCAACCTTCTTTGCATTTAACCCAAGTAAAATTAAATCAATCACCGATTTCTTCAGCGAGAAAATTTAATACAACAATCATTAAAAAAAATATTCCGCGGAACGAAATCTACTCAAGCCCAAAACGAATGCCACGTTTAAATCCCCAGATTCGAATCCTCAAAAAATTCTGATACTCGGGACATTTTCCACAAGCGGACAAAATATTGTCAGCATCACTTGCGTCCACCCAAAAACCCATGATGACCTGGGGGCAGGATAGGGCGTGAATTTTGCACAACAAACCCCCACCCCCGCCTCTCTCTCTCTCTCTCTCCTTGCTTCCCCATCATCCCAACACACAAAATCACGCCAAACTTAATTTTTTCCTTCATTCTTGTCTTTCCAACTTCCGCATACTTCCGGTATCAGGTGTAGCGTCCATAAATTACAGAAAAAAAAATCAATTGCGACAAGTACCACTCACGTATGTGTCCCAACCCCTTTTCGGATTTAGGGGGTATTGACGGATTCAGGGGCTATTGACAGCCGCCTTCACAGCCGCCAAAGTGGCGGCCAATGTGGCGGCTGTGAAGGCGGCTTTTGATGAAAATGATGGAATTGCCTTGGATGACCCGGAGGCAACCCTTAGAAAGAATGCCAAGCTGATTTTAAAAATTCTGAGGAGAAAGCTGGGCTACAACAAAAAAAGGGCGCCTCGCTTTTGAGTGGAGAGCAAAACTCTGCCAGGGTGAATTATGAAAATAATTCAAAAAAATTTGTCAAACAGGGCTGACATTTTTCCATGTGCCAAAGAATATATTTTCCCTAAAGAAAAAATTTGGTTCAGCTCAACTGTAAGCCATTTGCATTGCTACTCCGAGAACTTTTGTTGGAAACCTCGTACAATTCAATTTCCGGAAACGTGGTTCTAATTTTCTGCTTTTGAGATACCGTACATTTTTCGAGGAATGAATCTTAAACAACAAAACATTGGATGAAAAGAACAAAATACATTCTTGCAGAGTGCACAACAACAACAACGAAAAAGGCATAAGATGATGATCGAATTGTTTCCTTCTTTTCAAGAGACCTTCGTTCACTACTAATAGAATCTCGCTGTAGCAAATTGTTGTTTACAACGGGATTGATTTTTCAGTCCCTCTCTCTAATAGCCACAATATTCTTCTAATTTCTGTTCAACGAATTTGTATTTACAACGAAGCTTTTTTTAAGGTTCCAAACGCTTCGTTTTAACGATATTCTCCTGTATCTGTATGATAATGTCACTGAGGCCATAAAAAAACAATTTCGAAAAAAAAAATCAGCGACATCCCCAAAAATCTTCATTACGCATGAATTTTCTTTCTTTGCAATTTGCACTAGCAACATTCGCTAATCCTGCATTAAGAAGATCCTTTTCGGAGAAAAAAAAATTCAAAAATAGATTTCAAAGGAGATTTCACGCGCGTATTTCTTCAAGGAGGATCATTTAAATTTCCGGGGAAATCCCAGCACAACGAAACCAACCCTCCCCCCCACGCGAAAATCGAAAGATCAGGAAAGTTCGGCGTCTCCACGACCGGAAACCAAAGAGAGGGCTTCCGATAAATCGATAACAAGTTCCGGTGCTCCTCGTTCGTTCGCTCGTTCGTTCCGCCCCGTCAAAAAACTCGTTTCCGAACCGAACCCCCCTTCAAAAACCACCCTGTGTTTCTTCCATGTCACGGGGGGAAAAGACGGTTGATTGGCTGAGCCCGAGAATGATTTCAATCATTCACGAATTCTTCGTTAGCTTCTGGGGGGGGGGGGGGGGCAGGGCTATAAAAATTGAACGTATCCTCAAGCATTCGCTGAGGGAAGGGTTCAAATACTCGGGCCAGGTAAGAATAACAAGAAGAAGAACCCTCTATTTGTTCTTCGGTTACACCAAATTCTAAAACTTTGTACTGTAGTTTTTGTGTGTGTGTGGGGGGTGATTTAAACGCTCAGAGACAACCTCTTTTTCAAATTTCATCAAAAATATCCTTTTTTTGGCGATTTCCCACTACTTCCATCACGTTCTTGCACCACAAAAGTTTATTATAAATAATGCAATAATTACTTCATAACAATGTTTGCAAGGAATGAAGTGCACAAGACAATGGTGGCATCTGCGCAAATTAAATATACAATACACAGTGAGACCCCAAGATGCGGACATAATTGGTGCATCAAGAGTGTCCCTAACTTGAAATGTCCACAAATCAAGTATCATTCTCCCTTAGACTTATATTACTGTATATAATTTTTAATTGGTGTTTTCTGGACAAAATAATCACCATAATTTCATGAAAAAAAAATTGTCTCCCAATTTAAGCTGATTCAATCAATATATTTCAACACAATATGGATATTTGGGGAATTGAATACTGATACCTCTGTAACATAAATAGAAATGTTGGCTATTCTTTGTAAAAATAACATTCAACTGAAAAAGAGAGAAGGAAGTCCATCTATGCTGAAGGTAATTTTTTAAATTAGCTGAATGGATGGTCAATTGGTGAGAGAAATGCCCAAGAACGTTTCTTACATCAATTTCAGGGTTGGAAATATTTGTTTCTTGTAATTTGTCCTGAAATTTATTTGCAATTTTATCACAAAATGTCCCTATGTTGAGTCAGTGTCCTCATGCTGGGCCTTTTTAATTAATTTTTCATGGGAAAATAAGATCTCTTATGTCGAATTGTCCGCAAGTCGAGTTGTGCGCATGTGGGGGTCTCATCCGTCCGGAAAGGACAACCCATCCCTGTCGGACATTCCGCAACTCTAGGCATGTTATCAGGTCACCTCACTGTCCCACGAAAATAAACCTCCGCTTTGATTATTCCAAAACTCGTTCACCCAAATCCCCGCCGTAAAATGTGCAAATTTTAACGATAAGAGAACGAAGTCTTTCAAAATGCAAATCGACCTCCCTGAAAATTGCCCGACGACCCCATCAGTCATTCTTGGGTGAGCCTCGACCGAACCAAAACCTTTGATGAGGCCAAATAAAAAAATGATAAATAAGCGTGGAATTTCCCCTCGACCCGACGCGCGGAATTACGCTCAACCCGTGCGGATGAGATGTGAGTGACGGGAAATACTGTTCCTGATGTCAAAAAATATGAGGAGCGCGGAAAACAAGCGGAATAAAAATTAAAATGTGCATTAGTGAGGAAACAGGTTCACAACAAAGGACACTACTCAATATGTCCAGCCGAATGAAACACACCCTCGCGGACCAGTCTTGAGGATGGACAAATAATTTCCTCCTTCACAAGGAGCGAATTGTGCAGACGAAATAATAGCAAACCATCTTGTTTGAATTTTGAAAATTGTGGCAACAAGTCTCCCCTTTTTCTTGTTGAATTCTTCCGAGAATTTTTTTTTCCAGGAGCAAGTTTTGTGGAAAAACGTTTCATTTTTTTTTTAATTGAATCGGAGTTTCACAAGTAAGTTTTTTTCATGAGAAATCGTGCTCTGAGAAACCATAATTCAGAGTGAGTCTTTAAAAAAATCTCAATGAACTCCGAGTATTTTATGAATAAGAAAATTTGTCCCGTTATTGAAGCTACAGTATTAGAAAACGTTTTCGACAGGAAAAAAAGTAATTTGAAAAGATAATTTACATTTTCATTATAGGAACACAAGGAATCTTTTTCACTCTATTTATGGAAATTCGCATGACTGACAGAACCTTGCATTCAGCACAAATCATCTCTTCAAAAAGGCAAAATACAACTTCCAAATTTTCATTTTTTGTCAAAAAGTGAAGCAAAAACCAGATTAAACTTCCAAAAATCGTTGACCCCACAAAACATTCCTTAAAAAAAAAAATCTCGGAATAATGCATCAACAGCTAAGAAGTTGACAATATTGCAACAAATTTCCACTTTAAAACATGATTGCATGCTATTATTTCGGCTAACCGAAAATCTCCAACATTTTAAACTACAAAAAATTTTAATTATTGTACCATTGATTCACTAAAATATTTTCAGCTTAAAACTTGGATATTCATAAAATGCACTGGGAAATGATGAATGAGTCATTTTCCAATTCTGGATGGAGTAATTTTCACCAAGTTTAAAGCTTCAAAATACTGCACTATATCAATGAACTCCAACTGGTGCAACAAAATGAAACTTTTTGTTTCACGCGTTAAAACCAAATCAATAAATTTATGGAAATTTTCATTTCTTCAGTCTGCTTCCTCATTCACAACTACATCATTCCCTTCGTTGCACTGTAGCATAGGTTTCAAACTATTCTTCACTACCCTTTGTTTTGCCCAAGTTCAGTGTTAAATTTACAGACATTACAAGATGATGCAGATTTTTTTAGTTGAGTTTCGTAATTCAAGCAACAACTGCCCAGCATTCCAGAAATCAGTGTCCGGCATATTGAAAAAAAATCACACATATCTCCCACAGTCTTCTTGTATGGCGCCAGAACAACCGTACAGGTACTGTACAGTTTTCAAAGCAGGAGGGATCAAACCGATAAAGAGGGCGCTGTCGGCGGCAACCTGTCCGCGCTCGGACAAGTCCCACATGCGGACACATCCCCAAAACACACAGACACGAAACCTGTGCCGCATTTTCCACGCCGTTGTTCCTCTTCAAAATATGCACGGAGGGGCGACGGGATTTATTCATGGCGACTCATTCGGCGACCCGAAACAAAGCAGAGGAAGAACGGAAGGGGGCAGTAAAAAAAAAAAAGAAGAAATACAGTGAATAAAAATTTGGGGACACGCCCCACGCACTTCCCACTGCACAAACATTCAACAACTCATTTCCACCCCAGTACAGTATATATAGAGGGGAAAAAAACCGTGAAACGTTGGTTCCCAAAAAAATGTTTGGTCAGGTTCCCAAAATTTCACGAGGTCGTCAATGACGTCAGGGATCTGGCCGAAATCTGGAAATTAGAACTTTTTCAACTGAAATTTCATGACATTTTCTGACCCATTAAAACGAAGTGAGGATGGGTTCGATCGGGGTTCAAACAATAAACGAACCCAGCCTTTTCCAGCCCACGGAATCATCACGTACAGTCCAGTCCCCGTATAAAGAAAAATAGGCGTCCCGGAAATTCTTCGCGAGAAAATAATTATTCAAATAACGAAATTGTTCAACTTGCCTTCCCCCCATACTGCAAAAATCCTCAATCAAAACGCTCCGATTACACTTCCAACGAAAATAAGCCCGTAAATTGAAAATTACGGGGTAAATCATATACTGTACATGCAACCCACTTTACTTCAAAAACCTTTAAATTATACACAGTTAGGTATAAGGACATGAATCCATCACTCACAGCAATTATAACTTGGTCGGCACTCGCTGCATTCCCCGCACTCGGCTTCTCCGGATTCGGCGTTTTCGGCGGCATTGCACCGTCGCCAACCGAAATTATCAGTACTTTTTTCTAAATTGTACTTCTTCAATTTCAAAACTAAAAAAAACTACGATAGCACGTTCATTTCGCTAGTGTTTCTCCCTTACTGCCGAAATAACAATTTTTCGCGAATAAAACGTTACCAAACAAAAAAAGCACTGCGTCCTATACGAGGGTTCTAACAAAAGTTCTCAGAGTAGCAATGAAATTGGCTTACAATTGAGGTGAAAAAAATGTATTCTTTAGGGAAAAGATATTCTTTGGCACACACAAAAATATCCGCCCTGTTTGACCATTTTTTACAGTATTTTTTTTATAATTCACCCTGGCAGAGTTTTGCTCTCCACTCAAAAGATGAGACATGCTTTTTTTGTTGTAGCCCTGCTTTCCCCTCAGAATTTTTGAAATCAACTTGGCATTCTTTCTAAGGGTTACCTCCAAGTCATCCAATGCAATTTCGCCATTTTCATCAACAGCCGCCACTTTGGCGGCTGTGAAGGCGGCTGTTGATGAAAATGGCGGAATTAACTTGGATGAACTGGAGGCAACCCTTAGAAAGAATGCCAAGTTGATTTCATAAATTCTTAGGGAAAAGCTGGGCTACAACAAAAAAAGGGAGGCTCGTCTTTTGAGTGGAGAGCAAAACTCTGCCAGGGTGAATTATAAAAAAAATACTGTAAAAAATGGTCAAACAGGGCGGATATTTTTGTGTGTGCCAAAGAATATCTTTTCCCTAAAGAATACATTTTTTTCAGCTCAATTGTAAGCCAATTTCATTGCTACTCCGAGAACTTTTGTTAGAACCCTCGTAGATCGTGCATCAGCATGATACATTTATTGTACAGTTGGTCACCGCATAACAAATTCTTTCCTGAACGAGTTTTGTTACGGGGCATTTTTGAACTGTAATGCGAAATGAATTTTAACTCAAGATTACATAGAAGTTTAATTGACTTGCTCCGGGAAACTCGTCAAAAAGCCATAATAAACTACTGCATACAATTTGTGTGTTTTCAGAAAAAAGTAGTGAGTTTAAAATTCATTGGTATGAACTCGAAGTACATACTTTTCGCAAGTTTCAGCTGATAGATTTCTGAATTTCGTCAATTTTAGAGAAAAACGAAGCCGCTCTGTTCTCATTTTCTTCAAAATGTCAACAACAACAAAAGGAATTTAAAGTTTGAATAAAAAAGTTGACGATATTTTGAAAATTTTTCGGCCAGAAATTTCGTCGTTGTGCGAATCACTTTTTCACAACTTTTAAATTTTTCATTGGAAAATTTTCATTCTGCGGGGTTTTTGTAATGCTTGGACACACTGCATATTAAATATTCCACCGACGAGACTCGTCTTCAATTGACGGATTTTCTTGATTCAAACAGTAATTAATTCAAGCACATTCAAAGGCATTCTAATCAAGTTTGCGAAACACACGCGTTTTCAAACTGAGAAACATTCACCTTATTCTTGCAAGAAAGAAAAAAAAATGCATACTCTATGATGCGGGTGAGAAATTGACAAATATTCCCGATTACGGCGACGAATTTCACTTCAACAACTTGAAATATTGACACGAAACAATGCTAGCAATTATTACAGTGCACATTTAATAATGAATAATTTAAAATGTTACGATTCAATCACTGAAGTGATTACGGTATTTTAAAAATTTACCTTATTTATGCAAGAAAGAAAAAAAAAGTATACTGTATGATGCGAGTGA
Source organism: Notodromas monacha (assembly GCA_905338405.1). Classification (NCBI taxonomy): domain Eukaryota; kingdom Metazoa; phylum Arthropoda; class Ostracoda; order Podocopida; family Cyprididae; genus Notodromas; species Notodromas monacha. The sequence continues at coordinate 36,494 of CAJPEX010002555.1, forward strand.
GAAATTGACAAATATTCCCGATTCAGGCGACGGATTTCACTTCCACCACTTGAAATATTGACACGAAAAAATTCTGGCAATTATTACAGTGCAAATTTAATAATGAATCATTTAAAATGATATTCAGTCACAGAAGTGATCACGGTATTTTTCCACGTTGGAACCCCAATGGAGAATTTAAACTCGACTACAAAAGCCTGGGAAATGAGAGACGTTATCGTCGATCAGAAGTCGACAAAATCCGCGTTCAATCCACTATCTACGAATTCCATAAGCGTCTTGATAAAAATTTATGACTTAGATACGCTCTTTCCGCGATAAAAGGTGACATAAAAACGCCTTACCTCCAAACTCCTCCCAAAAAATTAAAGCCGACGTTTTTGTTGGAAGACGAACACACCTTTATGACCATATGCATTAGTTTAATTTTTTCGAAAGATTTCAAAAATGTAAAAATAATGCAGTATTTTCCTTTGTTCTGAAAACATTTTTGCAAGTGCCGATATCTTGAGACATTATCCCGAAGTTGCAGCAGATTTTTTTCTGGCTGAAACGCGTCTATAATCGAATTGTCCGCATGTCGGGGCTTTTTGTTCCCCTCAATCCCATTTATTTTCAAGGATTGAAGAGGAATTTCCTTCAAAACTTGTTGTGTATAGAAGCGTTGGAATTATGCTCTGGTGCATACGGGAAAAGGTGATCAAACATGCGTCTCAAAAAAGAAAACCTGAAAAATACCTGATGACTAAAAATCATTATACTGTATTGAAATTTTCAAACACAATTATCAAACTTCATTGAACAAAAAATTCCGTCGAACTTGTTTTTCTTTTCTGGAGAAATCAACAAAGTTTTCCAGCAGAACGACAAGTTTTTCACAGCAAAAGTACATCGAACGAAGCTTCTGCAGTAGACAAGAATTAGATTACTTATCCCCACAAGTACTATACAGTACTGCACAGGAAAACTGCAGTAAATCAAATTTAAATTTGTAGCACAAAATACTGATTCTTTTTACCATAGGGAGATGGAACGAAATTTGACAAACTACAGTATATACAAAGGAAAAAAAATACCGAATTCGCACCGTTGCACAAATAAAATGTTTCAATTATTCGTTGAAACGGAGTTTGACACACATCGTTATGTATATCTTTTAAAAATTACAGAATTCCCAGAGCGTTGCAAAGAAAATTTTTGCTATTCATTAAAACTGACAAGGACATACCATACACTGTATACAGTATTTTTAAAAACCCATACTGAATTCCCAGCTTTTTGCAAATACAATGCTTCAATTTTTCGTTCAAACCAACTTTGAATACAATGCAGTGCAACATTCTTTGAAATTACTGAATTTCCAGCGCTTCACAAATATGTTGAATTACAGTGAGACCCCCACAAGCGGACGCCTTGACATGGGGACATTTATCTTTCAACAAAAAAATCATGAAAGAGACCCAACATGAGGACACTGACTCAACCTGGGGACATTGCAGGATAAAATTCCAAAATAAATTTTAGGAAAATCGATTTTTATAAGGCTTAATTGCAACAAACAGATGTTTCCAACCTAAGATCCATGCTAGAAAAATT